>CAUYPK010017303.1:0-49686 GCA_963574355.1 Loris lydekkerianus
GAATATTATGCAGCCTTAAAGAAAGATGGAGACTTTACCTCTTTCATGTTTACATGGATGGAGCTGGAACATATTCTTCTTAGTAAAGTATCTCAAGAATGGAAGAAAAA
Organism: Loris lydekkerianus; assembly: GCA_963574355.1. Lineage (NCBI taxonomy): Eukaryota > Metazoa > Chordata > Mammalia > Primates > Lorisidae > Loris > Loris lydekkerianus. The sequence continues at coordinate 111 of CAUYPK010017303.1, forward strand.
GTATCCAATGTACTCATCCCTACTATGAAACTAATTCATGGCTTTCACATGAAAGCTATAATCCAGTTATAACCTAAGAATAGGGGGAAGGGGCAGAGGAAGGGGAGGGAGGGGGGAGGATGGGAGGAAGGAGGGTGATTGGTGGGATTATACCTGCGGTGCATCTTACAAGGGTACATGTGAAACTTAGTAAATATAGAATATAAATGTCTTAACACAATAACTAAGAAAATGCCAGGAAGGCTATGGTAACCAGTGTGATGAAAATGTGTCAAACGGTCTATAAAACCAGTGTATGGTGCCCCATGATCACAGTAATGTACACAGCTATGATTTAATAAAAAGAAAAAGAGTGGTAAGTCACATATATAGCATGTATTTTTAATATGATGTGATGAGTTTGACAATTTACCTCTGTGGTTTTTCCCTGAAAGACCCAAAAATCCAGTCTAATCATGAGGAAATCATCAGACAAATCCCCACTGAGAGGCTTACTACAAAGCAGCTGACCAGTATCCCTCAAAATTGTCAAGGTCATTAAAAATAAGGAAAGTATGACAAACTGTCACAGTCAAGAGAAGCCTAAGAAGACGTGACAACTGAGTGTAATGTTGGAGTCCTAAACAAGATCCCAGAACAGAAGAAGGACATAGAGTAAAAACTAAGGAAACATTAATAAATGCAGCCTTCAATGAATAAAAATGTGTCATTATTGGTTTATTAATTGCAACAAATGTACCATATTGATGTAAAATGTTAAAAACTGGAGAAACTTGGTAAGAAGTACTTTCTATACTATCTTTACAATTTTTCTTTAAATCTAAACTCTCCTACAATAAAAAAAAAAAACTAGCAAATCAATAAATAACAAGAATATTTTTTGAGAAGGTAAGCCAAAAGAGTAGAGGTGAATTGAATGCCAAAGAAAACAGGAGATGCCTACCCCAAGGTCATCCAACTAGTTATGCCTGCACTAGAATCAGAGTTGAGATCGTTTGAGTGATTCCTGATATGGTAGAATAAAGCAGGAGAATCAAAACAGGAGGACCTAATGAATACTGTGCTTAGAATATCTTCTTCCAAAGGCAAACAGAGAACTCAGCTTACCCATGCTTATAATTTATGGAGAATGCTAATAAAGCTCAGATAATGACAATGTGCTAAGTGATGATGATGCCAACAGGAAGAAAGTGTCTGGAATATGTTTCTTTTTCAAGTTATATAGGTTTTCTTGAGTTGGCTTAAGATATATTAAACATTCCACCCCCAGGCCCTGTAGGAAATAGTTATATTATAGACACGAAATCTCTTTTCTTTGCAATCATGTAATATGTTTCAAGATTTATAAAAAGTTTTAATTTGGCCAGGAGCTCAGGTTTACAGCTTCTGACGTGGGGCTTAATGGAAGCTTTTGTATGCTGGGCCTGTCAAGTCCATACACTTTGCCAGTATTATCTCAATCAATCTCAGAAAAACACTAACAAAGTTAGGATCACCATACGTGTTTTCAGAATTGAGCGAACTGTTGAGAGGTTAGGAGACCTACCCCAAATTATGCAAATAAATCGGGATTGGAACCCAGGTATGTTTATTCAGAAATCCATACTACCTTTCCAAGTCTGTGAATGTAGACAAGTTATTACATTTATTTTTCAAACACGCTATGGTCTTTTCACATACTGAGCACAATTCTAAATATTTTACAAATATTAATGTACTTAATACTCCTCATCTCTTATTAGGTAGATATTATTAATGGCCTTATTTTAGGAATGAAGGAACAGATTTCATCTCTCCTACTCTGACTCCTTTTCTAAAAATGATGTCTAAGAGTTCTCTATAGCTCTGGCAGCCACTGACTTGTTAATAGGCAATGATATGTCTCCAAAACCAAACTCCCTAGACATATGCCTGAGACAAAGCCACTTTGAGGACTACGTAAAATCATTTGAAATGGTGCCACCCATAGAACTCAAGCCAAGACAATGAGGAAAAAACTTATCAAATTTAATTTTCTTTGGAAAAGTCATGGCAAACAGAGATGACATCCGCTGATATTAGTGCAAGTTGCTATTTTAATGCTCATGCATTTGAAAGGGGTGCCTGAAAAAGTATTCATTTAGTCATTAATCTTACACAACAAAAAAACAGAAAGGAAAAGAAGGCGGGGGGAAGAAAGGAATGAGCAAAGAAAAGGAGATAAGGAAGGAAGAAAGGGGAAGAGAAAAGAGGGGGAGAGAGAGAAAAAGGCAGAAGAAAAGAAAGAAAAGAACAGAAAGAAGTGAATGATACCTAACCTAGTTAAACCCTTCAAGAGGATAATGAAAGACTGATAGAAATAAGCTAAATAGCAACCTGTGATCTGTTTTCCATCCCTTAAGAACTGTCACCACTGTCAAGTGGCCTCTAAATAGCAGTCTCTTTACCTAAAAAACCAAAGCAATACCTCATAGGATTTGTATGTGATGATTAAATGAAATCATATAAAATGAAATATATGGGGAATCTAGTACTGTGCCTAGATCATAACAGGTACTAAACAACAGTTATTCCTTTACCATCTACCTCTGCTCTCAGATGTCTCAAATAGTGGTGCTTAAGCCCTGAGAAATGTTTTGTGCCTACTCCAATAAAATGAGGCTTGAAAAAATAATAAAAATGCAAATAACAGAAAGCAATATGTTTTTGGCCATCCTAAAGACTAGAAGGAATCAGATGATCTCTAGAATTATAGGCAAAAAACGTGCTGTACGGCAGTAAAGGAAACATTGGCCACTCTTAGCTAATCTAACTATTTCAGTTTTCTTAAAACAATGACCAGAATAGAAGGAGGCTAAGACTGGAATGTCCTGGATATTCTAAGCATTGTCAGCCTGTAAAAATGACAAATATGCCTTGAGAGTTCCTCAGCGACATTGTTGGGAGTCATTTATAGTAAGAACATCAAAGTATAAATTCCTCTTTCCATTTATAATAAATGACCTATCTCCCGAGTGAAGATTCCTGAGACTTTATCAGTCATTCAATGACTGACCTATTTATTCAAAGGAATTGCATTCTTTAGACATTCTTTCAATATCAAAAATGCTCTGAATTCAAATTCCAGCTCTTTTAGTTATTAATCTTAGGCACATTGTATTCTGTGGGCTTCAGTATTCTAATTTAAAAAGTTGGGGTTAAGAATATTTTCTTTTTAGGGAGTTAAACAAACTTATATGATCAAAATGTCAATCAAAGAGCATCTGTACACATTTGTTACTCTATAGGTGACTTATTTTTCATATTATTATTAATTGTTATCTCTGAGTCCTATTCCTTATTAATGCTTTTGAAAAGCTCCCTTCTGAACTCATACTGCCCTGTGCCTCAGATATCATGCTTTGAATCCTGCCCTTCTGAGTGAGACAACTTGTAGTTTTCTAATCTACATGATTTCTCATCAAGTCCTTCACCAACTCTACTGGGAAACTCATGCAACAGAAAAAGTCCTGTTGGATTTGCACAAACCTAAGAGTGGAAATAAACGTGCTCTCACCAACTTTGAAAAGAGAGATATAACTCTTCCATATGTTAGTTAATGATCAGGAAGAAGGTGCCAGCAGCCAAGAGGACTAATTTTCAGATTACCAGATTATTCTGATTAATCAGGAAGAAGAAGGGCTGCTAAGAGAACTGAGAAAACTAAGACATCGAACACTACGTGTGCATTAAATATTGTGTGACGCACAGACGCCAGCACGCCAGGTCCGTTACACGGTCAAGAACAACGCAAACGATGTGAGCATTCTGGATACTGAAGCACCCATGACTCTGCTCATGCATTCCAATGGAATCTTTGAGATAAATAAAATGTCTCAAAAACCAGTGAGTGAGGTGTCAAAGCAGATAACTCAATAGAGATGTCAGCTTTCTGTGTAACAACTGTCAAAACGATGGTGAAGATATTAGACGAGAATGATGTTCTCTTTCCTTGGCCAGCAGATGAGATGACAATGACTTATTAGTGTGTTCTCAATAAAGTGTAGGGTTTAAAAAAAAAAAAAAAGGGAGGGACAAGAGGAGAAGGAAGTTGGGCTGCTGTAGTAATAATATCCCAATAAATTCTACCTTGAACTCTTAAGAAGACCTAGTTTTACCTTTTCTTCTTATGCTGAAAGTAACTTTCAAAAATGCAAAAGTAATGCATGCTCTTCCCCTGATTAAAACTCCACAGAAAGGCCAATTTTCATGGGTATGTGGCCTTTAGGGATATGAACTTTCACAATCTTTCAATCATGAAATGTTCCATGCTCTAACTATACCTGTCCCTAGCATTTCTCCATGATATTTTTGACAATGTTATGACCTAATAAGTCCATTCTTACAGGTTAACCCATATATGATGATGTATTGGTTAATAGTGTGGGCAGTAGACCCAAAATGCATCAATATGAATGCCAGTCTAGTAGTGACAAGTGTGGTACCTTTGTCTAGGAACTTAACACTCTGTGTCTCAGATTCCTTATTAGTAAATCACATACAATCATAGTATCCAATTCCTAGGATTGTTATGAACATTTAATTAACCAATACATGTAAAGTGCCTAGTAAAGTAAAGATTAACATTTCAAGTTTAACCAAGGACAGTCATCACAGAGTCAGCTTGTTGCAATGGCTTTGTAGAAAGAGTGCGAACCCTACTGCCAGGAAGACTTGGGCTTGAAGCCCAGACCCCGTGCTAACCAGCCCGTTGACATTTAACAACATACCTTGCATCCCTGTTCTACATTATTTATATATTGGAGATGAAAATACTTATTTAAAATACAGACTTTGGGGTGATAACAGAATCACAAATCAGAGTGCCTGGCATGGTACCAGAAATATTGTATTTGCTTAACAAATATCTGTTCGGTTCCCTTTCTTCATTCTTGCTTTTGACACAGTGCTTAGCCACCTTATGGTAGTTATGGCTTGACATAACCATTCTCCTATCACATTGGGATATTTGGAACAGTTGATTTAAAGCATTTGAAAATCTTTACATTCTTCACTGGTCTATAATGAATGCTTGGTGCATTTTAAAGTAAATATAGAAAGCCCTGAGATGGCATGAATAAATCAAAGAATAAAAGATGTCAGAGCCAAAGACTTGGAATCTAGTCTCAATTTGTGATTTTGAGGACGTCACAACTGAAGATTACCTTATTGTTTAAACGTAGTTAATACCACCCACCTTAATGAAGTTATTGTCAGAGTTTAAACAAAGAAAAATTGTTGAATAACATTTGTTATCACCTTTCCCATTTGGCTGTGTCTCTGTGAATTTGTTTACACTAAAAGAAAACAAGAGATTCTAAGTAAACTAGTGGTACTTTGATGGTATCCTGAAATGACAACTAGCTTTTGGAAAGTAGCATCTTTACTCTTCAGATATTCTTGTAGGGATTAGAATCAGGGCTAGATATGAATCTTGATTCCACTATATACTATTTGTGTGACCTGGAAGTTACTGATTTTATTATAAAATGGGGATAAAAATACTTCCTGTGAGGCCACATTTACTATATGTGTGACCTAGAAAAATTCCTGATTTCATTTATAAAATGGGGATAAAAATATTCCTGTGCCACATGTGGTAGCTCACTTCTGTAATCCTAGCACTCTGAATGACTGAGGAGGGAGGATTACTTGAGCATAGGAATTCAAGACTAGACTTAGGAAGAGGAAGATCCCATCTCTACCAAAAATAGAAAAATAACTGGGTATTGTGGCATGATCCTGTAGTCCTGGCTACTCAGGAGGCTGAGGCAAGAGGATTATTTGAATGTAAGAGTTTAAGGTTGCTATGATCTGGGCTAATACCACAAAACTCTTCCCTTGGGCAACAGAGTGAGACTCTATCTCAAATGAGATAATGTATTATAAAAACTTTGGAAGAATATCAGGCTCTTTAATTTTGATTTTTATATTATTGCTTTTGTTATTGTCTAGGTTGATGCATACTGTTATAACAAAATATCTTAGACTTAGTAGCTTATAAACAAAGATTTATTTCTCATAATTCTGGAGGTGGTGAACCCAAGATCAAGGCATCAACAGTCAGTGTGTAGTGAAGGCCTTTATTCTGGTTTAGAGATGGTGCTTTCTTGTGGTGTTGTCATGTGGTGGAAGAGAAGGGCTAGCTCTCTGGGATTTCTTTTTTATGGGCCCCATAGTTACTGCCTAATCACCTCCCAAAGACCCCCACCTACTAATACTATCACATTGGTGATTAGGTTTCAACATACAAATTTTGGGGAGACATAAGCATTCAGACCACAGCAGTTACTATTAGTGTTTTTCAGAACAAAGAGAATTACAATATCTAAAACCACAAATGCAACATAAATAAAGGCTTGTATTTCAGCTTCAATCAATATTTCTTTCACAGTTCAAAATTTTTTCACTTTTCTTATAATAGATATTTGATTCAGAAAGCTAACCACATAAGAATTTGTATCTAGATTTAACTGCTAGGAACACTGAATACTTCCTCTTACCAAGCCTTCTGCTGCACACACACGGCACATTTCTCTTATCTCTTTTTTTACTATTATTATTTTTACTTTTTTGTTTTGGTCCCTTAAGACACAATCTCAGCTGGGCACAGTGGCTCATGCCTATAATCCTAGCACTCTTGGATGCCAAGGCAGGCGGATTGTTTGAGCTCAGGATATGAGACCACTCTGAGCAAGGGCAAGACCTCATCTCTAAAAATAGCTGGGTATTGTGACAGGTGCCTGTAGTCGCAGCTACTTGGGAGGCTGAGGCAAGGGGATCACTTGAACCCAAGAGTTTGAGGTTGCTGTGAGCTATGACTCAACAGCACTTCACCAAGGGAGACAAAGTAAGATTCTGTCTTAAATAAAAAGCCATTCACTCCTATAAATGTAATGTTCTATTAATGGATTCATATATGCTATCTAGTGAGTGAATGAGTCAACACATGAATGAATGCAATTCTTTTGCAATTTCTTAATTATGTAGTACAGTTATAGAAATATAGTAGATCCTCAATGTGCATTTCTAATAAATGAATAAATGAGAATAAATAAATATTAACTATTTGATTATCCAAAATATTGTTCATTTAAGCTATGTCTTTTCTCTAAAGAGATAAAACTAAGTTTTCTGTTCTTATAACATAGATTAAACCATAAAAAGCATTAGATAGAAAAGACATCACTATGTGGCCTGTCAGGGAGTGAGAGAATAGGATAACAAAAGCAATCACACGCTGGGGAAAAAATAATAACTAACAGTGATTTTTTACATTGAATTACAAACACTTATTTTTCCCAATAAAGATCTTTTTCTTAACAATATTATTATGATCTTTCTCATTCATTTATATCATAGCTAAATTGTTATAGATTTCTTTTGAATTTATACCTGTAGAGGTTATACCTATGGTTTCCCAATGATCATTTAGTAAATAGTTTTAATTCCACAAGGCAATAAAATTGACCCATAATTAATGAACATTTTATGTTTGGGATCTTTTATCAATAATTGAGTTCAGTGTGATTCAATTCAACAAAAGACAAATGCTATTTACCCTTCAAGTCTTCATGTCCCAGGTAGCACTAGACACTTCATCTCTACTTCCCCTGAACTTTGCATATAACCCCACTTATTAGTATATCTTCTTCTCCACTTCTCCCTCATACCTTCTTGGGGCTCCTCAAAGATAGGAAATGTGTCTAATTCATTGTGAAATAAGCATGCCACTGACTAGGAGAGAGAATCTGACACCATGATAAGGAGTTGTTTAATTAATTTATTGCTTTATAGGATAAACTTGAGTGCCAGCTTCCATTCATACAATTTTAAGGGCTATCACATGCTCATGAGCTTTCACAGTTCTTTGCTAATATATTTATAATAACCTATAATAATCAAATGGCAAACTATAAGACTTCCACTTCAGGTTTGTCTTCCTTTCAAATTTTTGAGCTTTTCAAAGACAAAAGCTATTAATTACTCATCTTTATTTCTCTAGCATTTAGTCTAGAGCCCAGGTGAGATTTTGATGAATGAATACGTTAATGATAAAATACTTTTGTAATATAATTTTCTCAAGGTAGAAAGTTTCCTTGATGGGCACATCTGCCTCATCTAAAATGTTGTTACTGAGTCTAACCCCAGTTTAATTGCACAATGGTTTTACTTTCTCTTCAGCATTCTCTACTGATTATGCTACCTTCTTTCAGACCTTCCTTTTGCTTCTCAAAATAAAGCTATATTCATGCTTCATTCTTAAGGAATGTAAGACCTAGGTGGTCCTGCTTATATGAAGGGATTTTCTCACCAGCAACTTATTTCAGTAGACATGATTTAGAATAAGAGTTCTTCTTTACTCTATTAGGTAACAGCATCCTTAATTCTCATTGAAAGCCAGAATGAGAACATAAATTCAAATCTTGAACATATATCCAAAAATATTAAGCAAAATATTAGCAAACCGAATTTTCCAACACAAGTTGGATTTATCTCTGGAATGCAAGGATGGTTTGACCTACTCAATTCAATCAATATGATCCTTACCACATTAACAGAATGCAGAATAAAACTGATCATCCTAATAGATGCAGAAAATATTTGACAAAATTTAACACCATTTGGTAATTAAAAGCTCTCACTAAAATTGATATAGAAGCAAATAACCCAAATATAATAAAGACCACATATGTTATAAGTCCATAGCTAATATTATACTCAATGGTTAAAAAAGTCAGAATCTTTTCCACTAATCATAGAAGGCAAGGATTCTTTTTCTTTCCACTTCTATTCAACATAGTACTGTAAATCCTAGTGAGGGAAATTATGGGAAAAATAGAAAGAAAGAATTAAAGAAAGAAATAGAAACTATCCAATTTGAAAAGAAGAAATAATCTGCATTATCAAATGGTCTGACATTATATTATAAAATCCTAAAGCCTCTATTCTCTCTCCCTCTCTCTCTCTCTTTCCCACACACACACACACACAAACACAAAATGTTAGAACTAATTAACAAATTCAGCAAAGTTATAAATACAAAATCAACATACATAAATCAGTAAGGCTATTATACACTAACATCAAACTGTATGTCTGAAAAGCAAAAAAGAACAATTCCATTTCCAATGTCATTAAAATAATAAAAAGCTAATAACCTAAGTAAAGTAACTAAGGAACAGAAAAATAAGTGTCCCATGTATTCAATTATAATTGGAAATTAAACTATGACTACACAAGGGCACACTGAGTGATATAATGAACATTGCAGACTCACAAGGAGAGAGACTTGGAGAAGGTGAGGGATAAAAAATCACCTACAAGATATAACATACACTACTAAGGTAATGGGTATACCAAAAGCCCAGACTCCACCACTATACAATATATTCATGTAATGGAATTCAGCTTGTATCCCCTATTTTTAAAAAATTTTTTAACCTGGGCAATAAACTTAACTAAGGAGATGAAAGACTTTATACTGAAACTGTAAAATATTAAAAAAGAAATTAAAAGACACAAATAAATGAAAAGGCATTCCATGTCCATGAATTGGAAGAACCAATATTATTTAAAATGTCTACCTTAATCAAAGTGATCTATAGATTCAGTGCAATCCCACACCAAATTTCAGTGGCATTATTTTTTAAAAGAAAAAAATTCTAACTTTGTATGGCACCACAAAAGATCCCACATAGCCAAAGCAATTTTGAGGCAGAAAAACAAAGCTGGAGGCACCCACTTGCTGATTTCAAAGTATATTATGAAGTCCCAATAATTAAAACAATATGATACTGACATAAAAACAAACAAGTGGTCCAATGGAATAGAAGAGAGAGCCCAGAAATAAACCTACACACAAATGATCAACTAATCTTCTGCAAGCATGCCAAGAATATACAATGTGGAAGAAAAATAGATGGTGTTAGGATAACTATAACCCTTTATATAACTCTTTAATAGATGGTGTTAGGATAACTATATATCCAAATGCAAAACCATGAAATTATACTTTTACTTACACTATATGTAAGAATTAGCTCAAAATGAATTAAATACTTAATTATAAGGTCTGCAACTCTAAAACTTCTAGAAGAAGATATAGAGAGAAAGCTTTCTTGACTTTGGCAGTGGCAATTTTTTTTGGATTATGGCACCAACAGCACAGGCAACAAAAATAGACAAATAGGATTATATCAAGCCAGAAAACTTGAAAAGCAAAGAAGATAACCAACAGAGGGAAAAAACAACCAATAGAATTGGAGAAAAGTTTGGCAAATTCAGTAACATTATAAGATACAAAGTTTAATATTTGATAAAAGGTTAACATATGAAAAATGGTTAATGTATGATAAAGGGTTAATAACTAAAATATATAAGGAACTTAAACAACTCAATAGCAAAAAAATAAATAACCTGATTTTAAAAGCAGGCAAAGAAGCTGAGTAGACATTTCTGCAAAGAAATCATACAAATGACCAACAACTGAATGATGAAAAGATGCTTGACATCACTAATCTCAAAGTTTTGATGCAAATCATACCCACAAGAAGATATCACCTTACATCTGCTAGTATTATCAAAAAAAGCACAACAAATGTTGGCAAGGATTGGCAGTGAAAGGTACTCTTATATGATGCGGGTGGAATGTAAATTGGCAAAACAACTATGAAGAACACTACTCAGTTTCTTCAAAAGATTAAAAGTGGAATTACCTTAAGATCCAGCAGTCCCACTTCTGGATATGTACCCAAAGGAATTGAAATCAGGAAGAGATACTACACAACAGCCTACATTCACTGTAGTATTACACCTAATACCCAAGACATAGAAGCCCCCTAAATGTCCCTTGATGCATGAATGAAGAAAGAAAATGTGATATCTACATACAATGAAATGTTAGTCAACCTTAAATAAAGAAAGAAATCCTGCCATTTGCAACATGTATGAATCTGGAGGGCATTATGCTAACTAAAATAAGTGAGACATAGAAGACCAAATACTACATGATCCCACTTATATGAGAAATATAAATAATCCAAATCATAGAAGCAGAGGCTGGATTGGTGATTACCAGGAGGTAAATGAAAGAAAAATGAGGAAGTGTTGGTCAAAGGGTACAAAGTTTCACTTATATAAGATGAGTAAGTCCTAGTAATCTACCATACAGTATGGTGCTTATTGTTAGCAACACTTTTGCATACTTTAAAAGTTTTTTGCTAAAAACGTAGATGTATGTTAACTGTTCTTATCACAAAAAACAAATATAAAGAGAACAAGAGAAAACCTTTAGAGGTGGTCTAACAGATATATATTTATCTCCAAATTCATCAACTTCTATACATTAAGCATGTACAGCTTTTTGTATGTCAGTTATGCCTCAATGAGCTTTTTTTTTTGCAGTTTTTGGCCGGGGCTAGGTTTGAATGGGTTTGAACCCACCACCTCTGGCATATGGGGCCAGCGCCCTACTCCTTTGAGCCACAGGCACCACCCATGAGCAATTTTTTTAAAAAGAAAAAAAGTTCAAAGTCATCACTTCTATCCTTACAACAGTAAAAAATCTGAACAAACTGAAAATCAATGACTTTTCTCATACTCATTAGAGAATTAAGGTCACAGGGCAAACCACTGAGCTTAATCTGGAGAGTCAGGCAAATACAGAGAATTACATCTAAGAGAAGAAAGAAAATCATACAAAATGCTCAACTGAAGCCAGAGAAGATATAAAAATAGGGTAAGATAAACAAAGGAAACAACAAACACAGAACTATCTGATGCAATAATTTCAAATCTATGTGAAAATAAAAATGACTATGATTTACTAAGTGCTGGCAGCATGCCAGGAATTGTGCTAGGTTCTTTGTATATAATGTCTCCATTCTTCTGACAGCCTCTGAAGTAGGTTATCTTTATTCCCATTCTCTTGATGAGAAAACTGAGAAAAAAATATATGCTTGAAGTCCTACAGTCAGCATATGGCAGAACTGGAATTTGAATTCCAAAAGTTGTGTTCCTTTTATTATGCTAAACCATTATCTCCAAGGGCCACATCAATACCAGAGAACAAATATGTTTAAAAATATAAAAATTCAGATAGGTAGAAATATGCCATTAGACTGAATACTCAACACACAGTATGGGGCAAGATTTATCTCTAACTTCCTTACACTGCCTGTCATCCGCTGTTCTGCTGCTGTGACCAATGGCTGTGGGAAGTTCAGTGAAAGTATGTATGACAGAGTGCCCCAAGTCTCATGGACTGCTGTGTCCTCACTTGTCTGCAAGACAGTGACAGAATCACTGCCAATCAACATCTGTTTTACTGAAATCAGATCTTCATTTAATTATTGTTTATTATTAATTTCAGCCACATGTATTGAGCACTTATTGAAGGCCCAATACTAGGTTATGTGAATGATACAAAGATGAATAACAATCAGGAAAATAATTAACTCTTACATTTGTAAAGTGCTATCTGCTTAACAGAGAACTCTCGTATACATTACAATCTCATACATCAGTAAGAGATAATTCATTATCCCTATTTTGCATATGGAGAACCATATATATTCAATATCAGTATTTTGTGCAAATAAGATTTGAACAAAGAGCATTTGATATCAGAAAAATCAGCCAGTCTCTGACTTCCAAGGAGTTTCCATTTCATGAGAAAGACAGAAAAATAACTTGAATGTGAGGGTGGGGAAAGCTTTTTTTAAAAACAAAGAAAAACATCTTAGGGAAGACAGGGTGAGCAGAGCCAAATTAAGGAAGCATAATGCTAGGTACAGCCCTCTCTTTCCTTCTCAAACTCTTCTTCTGCTGAATTAGGGCCTTATGTTATGAAAGCCTTAGTCATAACTGAAAAGGGCTCAATTTCTCCAGCTGGAGACCCACCTACACTGAGCAAGGGCAGGCACAAGTGATACAGTCCACAGGGGACACGAGACAAACATCAACAGCATCTAAAATTGGGAGGACCCAAGTTGCAAGACCTGTAAGAAAGAGTAGCTAGGATGCAGATGAAAGTGACCTTACCATAAATGGGAAGATAGAAATGTAGATTCAAAACATGACCCTGTGGCCAGCAAAGGTCTTGAGTAAATTAGTCTATTTAGGAAGCACAGCTGTGAATAATTTATTCTGAGCTTTGGCAGGGGAGAGGCCATGCATCAATACTGCATGAACTGTGAGCAGACCTCTGGACAGCCATCAGATGAACAGTGCAAGATGGGCTTCTTTGAGGTCTGCTGGCTGGAGGTAAGGTGGAGACAGAATTCTCTACTCAGCTTCTTCTCTGCTCTCCTTTGCCCTTCTGTGTCTGAGGGATTGATTTTTGGATTTTACAGGGTGACTAAGCCAAGTGTCAAGGGCCAAGTGTCCTTTGTCTTATGACACTGAGTATGACACAGAGTATGCCAACTAGTATCAATGTTTGCTCTAATTGATTCTGATTTAACTAATTTTCATTCTGAGATATAATGCTAACTGATGAGCAGAGCACATTTAAGAATTTGGTAGGTTTGTCAAGCCCCTTCCCCAACTTTACCTCACAGGTTGCTCTCCCTGAGGAGAGCATTGAGCTACTTGAGAGTAGGTAGCAATGGACTCCATTTGATTAGCAGTAACAAGTGTTGGGAATAGAGGGGCAAAGAGAACTCGGAAGACACTCAGGCAAGAACAGAGATAATGAGTAGCAAGTTACCTGTAGCAAGCCTGCGGAGTACCAGGATGCTGGGAGGTGGAGAACATTCAAGCTACTGGACATAGGTAGTTGATGATTCATGCCATAGCATTTTCAGCAATGTTTGCCTGGGTAGTTTATATCTGTTAAGACTGCCACTGCTTACTTGTACGAACAAGAACAAATAAACATCTGGCACTCCAGAACCTGATGTGCCACCTATTAAGGAAATCACATTACTGTAAGCCATAGATTCCTCTCAAGGTTGTGCCCTTTTGTCTACTAGAGTCCTCAACTTGCTCATGAAGCATTTCCACTAATCAGAGATTCCCTCTGTGTTTTTCCACTGGCTCCCACTGGGCTTGCTAAGGTCTTTTAAATATCTCTGGGAAATCCTAAGTGCACTTGGTGTCAACAGTTCTCACAAGTACACTGTTTCTGCCATTGATTCCCAAGTACAGTCATTGCCATTTTTGCTCTAGAGCCTGATATGAAGGTACCAAAGCTTCGTGGTGGACATTTACAATACAGTGGCAACACAGGTCTCAGGTGAAACCATTCTTTCCATTAAAAGAATAGGTGGAGGTGTCCATGACTCATGCCTATAATCCTAGCACTCTGAGAGCCCGAGGAGGGAGGATCCCTTGAGCTCAGGAGTTGGAAACCAGCCTGAGCAAAAGCAAAACCCCATCTCTACCAAAAATAGAAAAACAAGCCAGACTTTGTGGCAGGCACCTGCAGTTCCAGCTACTCAAGAGGCTGAAGCAAGATGATTGCTTAAGCCCAGGAATTTGAGGTTGCTATGATATAGGCTGACACCAGGGCACTCTATCGTCACAGAGTGAGGCTCTGTCTCAAAAAAAGCCTCATTTAAACCCCTCTTGTCTGAGTCAAACCTGAGTTCCTGAAGGCTAGGCTTGGAACAAGGACAGAATACGAACATCCCGATGTGTTTAAGACGTCTTTCACCTCTCATGTTCAAGACTATGTCACTCCATCAAGCTTACCTGGTTTTTCTTGGGTTTCCTCCTCAATTCTCTTTGCTCACACAGCCCCTAGTACCTGGGGAATCCCCTCATACCTTACCCCAGACTCCTTTTTCTAACCTTGAATTTCAGGCTTGGCTTGGTCACTGTCCATTAGACTGGTGTGCTCAAAATGGGTTACCATCCCCCAGGGGACCCATGGTTAATATTCAAGGAGTTTGATAATAGAAAAATCATCTTTATTTTCATTAACTTCTGACTTAAATTGAACCTTTACTGTAGTTATGGATGTACCAGTAGTTAACAAATCCTACTAATATTAGTGATTTGTCACCAGTAGAAAGAACAGATATTTTCAATACCACATTACAGTTGCTGTTAGTTTCAAAACTTTGACTCCGCCCTTCACTATTTTGTAACTACACTAGTTATTAGGTTCACCCCTTGATCTTTTTTCATAAGTTAATTAAAAAGCACATTAAATAAAAATAATATTTTGATAACTATATTTCAATATAATTAGTTTCCATGTAATCCTATGAATTTCACATAATGCATTTAAAAACATTATGTGGGCACAGGGTCCATAAGTTTCACCAGACTTCCAAAAGTATCAAAGACACAAAACAGGTTATGAACCTGGGGTTCTCTTAGTCATCATCCTGTGTGATTCGGTGGTGCTTGTGCTTGTCTCTGTCGAAGAACTTTCCCAGTTTCTTTAACACTCCATTAAAATATCTGTCTCACGCCTGGACCATGTGCAGTCCATAGATGAGACTGGGTCCTCTTTATTTGAACACCCCAACATCTGGAACCATGCTTAGGCTTTGATAGGTTATCAGTAATGCTTGCTGACTGTGCTGCTAAGTTCATCGATGAATGAACCAGAGAGTTTCCTGTAAAAATTCCTGGACCCATATTTATGAATGCATTTTTTTTCCCTCTTCTATAATACTTCTCTTGGGGAGGCCACAAGTTTATTCCTGTTGATCTTCCCTTGTTCAAGCTGTTTCTGCAATCCCTTCAGGGAGTTATCTTACTTAAGCTACTACCAAGTAACTCAGTGCATAAAATCAACGTTAGACTAGAGTTGCAACACATCTTGGTAACCCAAGGTGTTTAAGCTCATCTCTGAGTGACTTTTGACAATTTCAAATGAATAAATACACATCAAAAATTAAACTCGCTTTCTGAGCACGAGGATCTAGTTACTGTCACAAGTGTTATTCAACAAGATGTTTCATGCTCTGAAAAGAATTTCAGAAGGGGAACACCCCAAATGTCCTCAGTTATGGCAACTTTGTGAAAATAAGTTTAAATTTTTTCAAAGGGATCACTTTAAATTGGCCAAGAACTTGCATAAATGCTAATGTGTTGATTACAAAATGACTTCACTTCCTGGCTCCATGTTTCTATCTTGCAGTCATCTTGGAGAAGTTTCAACAGTTCCCTTCATTTTAATAGCTAAGCCCTGTGTTGTGCACGTATTTAGGACTGGCGGTCAAAACTTCCCCAAACACATTGCAGCTTTTTTCTTTCACCTCAAAGTGTTAAGTATTGAGGGTCTAAAACTTGGAATGAAACAATCTATTCTGTATTTCACTGCTGTGCAGCATATATTCAAACCCCTTGATATAGAATCAGAGATTTACATAATCATGAACTCTCCAGAAGGTGAGCATTGCACAGGCTCATACAAAAGATCCCCTTCACTAATCAGTATTCTTTTATTACATACGGGAATGGATTAGATGCATCTATGGAGAATTACAAGAATCTGGAATGATGTTCTTCCATTAATGCAATTTCTTTTACATTCCTCTGGTGTTCCGGAAATGAAAGCCACGGACAAATCTTTCTTGTAATTCTGCTTTTCATTTCAGCCACAGAGGAAATAAACAACACAAACACCAGCAAGAAATAAAGGCCCCAAGAAGGTTAACAGTAAGAAGAGTCTCCCTTGTTCTTCCCTGACCCTTGGCAGATCAATTGTAAAGATCTGTCCGTTGGAGATTATTAAAGCTAAATAAATTTTGTAAAAACTGTTTCTTGTGAAATCCCTAGGTTTAAAGAAAACAACATTGATTTATTTGGTTTCCAAACCAATAAGCTGAATGTTAATCATCTTTCACAGCAGATACATCAAAGGAAAGAAAAGACATTATAAAGAAGAAAGTCGTTACAACTTGAGATGTCTCAAAATCTCATTGTACATATAAGCTCCGTGGCTGCATATGTATCAATTTGGATTTTCTTATTTATATAATGAGTTGACAAGCTCCTGGGGAACCACCAGAATCTAGGTCTGTTAATTATCTAATATAATTATGGCAAGAAACATCTGTGCCTTCTCTCCTGTCTCACACCAGTAGAAAGGTACACTTGCACAGTAGGTAGGGAAGATTATTTTTACTTTTAAAAAACATATAATGTTTATACATCCTTATTTAAGTAAAAAGTAAAAAATAAGGGGTTTAGCTTTTTCCATTTTTTAATGTTCAGTTCAATGACTCAACAGTTACATGCTAACTACGTGCTGTAGACATTTCTAAGTGCAGAGAATAGAATTTGAAAATTATTTGGTTCCCTGCTTTTGTGTAGATCACAGTACAGTGGGAGAGAATAAATATAATGGACTGAGCTCTGTAAATGAGTTGCAGAAGTTCTACATGGGCACGGAGGAAAGAGAAGTAAGACTGCCTCATTTTGCCCATTATATCCGCCTCTCCATTTCTATAGTCAGCTTCCTCCTCTGTACTGTCCTATCTGGTAGCAGAAAAAGGCAACAAAGCAGCAGCACAAAACCCTCCCTCAAGCCTACACCTTCCAGTCACTGCCTGTGCTCCTTGCCTGCCCCACCAAGCTTGCACAGACATTGTCTACTCTCACTGTTTCTTCATCCTGTGGTTAGTGGACTCTGTGATGCCCAGATTCCCCTTTCAAGGAAGCACTTGTGTCCTGGGAGGGCTGTCAGCCCTTCAGGGATGCCTCAGCTGGACGGAGCTGTCTTGCCCAAGTTCACCTTTCTAGTCTGTTCACCTCCAGTGAATGACTGAAACATGATATGTAGGCCTGGCCACCTTGGCCCATCAGAAGACCTCTTTGGAGAACCAGGCTGCATCCAGAGCATCCCACAGTGTTCCCGGAGTTCGTTGTTTTGTCTATATTCTATCTAAGTTCCTCCCTCTGTCCCCTCCTCCTTCCTTTCTTCTCCTCAGGGATTAATCTCAAGGGTGATCCTTAATAAACATCCTGCACACCAAACTCCATCTCCTTGTCTGTGTTCCAGGAACCCAACCGTGACACCTATAACTCTATGCCCTGCACTTTTCACAAAGGACCTATACAATTAGCCTTTGGGTAAGGTCAATTAAAACAATTTATTACATTTCCCTGCCCGATTATTTGTTGCACAAGAGAAGGGACCATTTTTTAGAAAACATTTTTAATCCCCTTTGGTGCCTAGCTCAGCAGCGTAAATAGTTAGAAACCCTCTTAATATTTGTATGTTTGAACAATTCTAGATAAACAATATTGCTATTTTCTCAGAGGGATACAACGGAAAATAGATTGTTCAAAATGGTTTTTAGAAATCTACAAAATCCTTAGATAGACCAGATGGTACTTATTAGAGGATAATTGATGTAATCAAATAACTAAAATACAAAACTCCCTGTAGTCCATTAGGTAGCCAAGTGGTAGAAAGTCAGCTCTAAACTAAAGAGATTCAGAGGAATCTAGTAATATCTAGAAGGATTAGAGAGTGCTCCTTAGAAGTTGTGGCAATTAAGGTAGACGCTGTAGGTGTTAACACTTGATATGGTAGAGGGAAAAGTGGGGAGGACATTTCTGGTGAGTATGCTGTGATAGTCAGTGGTGAGGAAGACCAGTCAGAACAGGCCTCGTGTTTGAAGATAACAGGTTCAGTAGGATCAGTTAGCATTTCATAAATGAGAAGAATGCCAAGAGTTAAGTATTCCATAGGGATGTTTGATAAAATCTTGATTACTATACCAGTTATCTGGTATAATGTAATACATTACTATACCAGTTATCTGGTGTAATGTAATACATTATTCCACAACCTGATGGTTTAAAACAACTATGGTTAGGGCACCAGTCAAATACACCGAGGCAGGCAGGTTTGAACCTGGCCTGGGCCTGCTAAACAATAATGACAACTGCAACAAACAAACAAACAAAACTTCACGAGTGTTGTGGTGGTCACCTGTGGTCCCAGTTACTTGGGAGGCTGAGGCAAGAGAATCATTTAAGCCCAAGAGTTTGAGGTTGCTGTGAGTGACGCCACGGCACTCTACCAAGGTTGACACAGTGATTTTCTATCTCAAAAAAAAAAAAAAAAAAAAAAATTTTAAAACTTAAAAATAAAAAAAAAAAAAACAATTGTTATTATCTCACAGTCTCTGTGGACTGGGAATCCAGGCATGACTCAGCTTCTTGGCTCTAAGGCCTTCCATAGGCTACAATCAAGATGGTCATGGAATCTTTCTGTTGGGGTATAATCCTTAACTTCTGGTAAAGTAAATATTCTTTGGAGTCTCATTTAAGAACCACTACTCTAGAGATAACAATTCAGAGCATTTAATAAAAATATTTAAAACATTCAAAAAAAAGAAAGGATATCAGCAAAGGCTGCAGTCCCCTCAGCATTCCATGGGGACGGGATCTGCATCCAAGTTCACTCTGGTGAACTTGGCAGGATTCGCTTTCTCAAGGCCTGTTGAGCTGAGAGTGGCCTCCAATTTTGGTTTCTCTCAGTTCTGTGCCCCATGATCTCCATCACTTGACAAGATACATGAACAGAAAGAACACCCAACAAGATGAAAGGCATGGTCCTTTGTAACCTAATGGTGGAAATATCGTTCCATCACTTTCTCAGCCATAAAAGGGATAGGTTTGCACAAAGATGTGACTCCCAGGAGCTGGGAAGCATTGACAACCATACTGAAAGCTGCCTAGCATGTACATTACTCCCACAACAGGAACTTTCATGAGAGGAAGTGTATCATCCTTAATCTCTGCCAATAATTTGTAGTTGTGCCTTATCACAAACTTGGCATATGCATTACTCCTGCCACAGTAACTTGCATGAAAGGAAGTGCATTGTCCTTAATCTCTGCCCATAATGTGTAATTGTGACTTACTATAAACTTGGGAGGCCTTTTCTGATCTGTGTGCCTTTGCCTGTGCAGACTCCTCCTCTTAGATCTTTCATTTTTCCTGGACAATTCTTACACTATCTTTATGCCCCAGTGCTTTATCACTTCCTCCAGGAAGCCCTTCCTGAGTCCAACAGATACTCATTTTCTCCCCTCTGCTCCCATTTCCCTTTGCAATATAGCCATCCCAACAACGTGTTATATTTCATCAAACTTGTGTATCTGCATGCATGTTCTTCCTGCTAGATTGTTATTCCTTGATTGCAAAGATTATCTTTTAGATATATTTTTTTCATTTACTAGCCCTTGCATAATAATTAGCTCAAAGTAAACTCTGTAAATGGTGCTTTTCTCTGTGTGAATGATCATAGAAAGTGATTGACAGTTACACTTTATTTTTATTTTTTTGTTTTTTAAAAAAAATTACTGAGTACTTGCCACTCCCTGTGAGAGATCCACTAATTGTCAGAAACCGCCAGAAGGCAGACATTGTTTCTGTTATCTTCAAGATTTAGAAATTCGGCTTTAAAAGAGGTTAATTAACTTTCCTGAATGCCTTTCTCCCCAGCCCTCTTCCATCCAGTAGAGTCATTAAACATAGTTCTAGTCATGGCATGCAATTGGAAGTCTGCTGGTATGGATTCCAGGAAAACATTCGCTTTCTTGATTAAAAATGCAGAAAGAAGGGAAAACTTCTATACTAGTGGTGGGAATGCAAGCTAATACAGTTTTTTTTGGAAAGAAGTTTGGAAAATACTCAAGGAACTAAAAGTAGACCTACTGTTCGATCCTGAAATTCCTCTACTAGATATATACTCAGATGATCAAAAATCATTTTACAACAAAGACATTTGCACCAGAATGTTTACTGCAGCCCAATTCATAATTGCCAAGACATGGAAACAGCCCAAGTGCCCATCAACCCATGAATGGATTAACAAGTTGTGGTATGTGCATACCGTGGGATAATATGCAGCCATAAGAAAAAATGGAGACTTCACATCTTTTATGTTTAACTGGATGGATCTGGAGCATATTCTTCTTAGTAAAATATTTCAAAAATGAAAAGAAAAGTATCCAACGTACTCAATACTACTATGAAATCCATATATAATCACCTACACATTCATACAAATAGTAAAACATAACTATAGTACAGAAAGTAGGAGGGAAGAGGAAAGGAAGGGAGAGGTTGAAGAAGGGAGGGTATTTGGGGGACCTTACCTAATATGCATAATGCAATGGTACATTTCAAAACTATGAAGAAAAGAGTATAATTGTCTTACCACAACAAATAAGTAAGCGAGGTGATGGATGTGTTAATCAGTTCGATGTAAGCATTTGACATTGTACATCAAATCACTGAACCCCACAAATGCATCATTGTACACAGTTATGATTTAATAAAGAAACAAATGGGCTACCTCAGCTGGAACATCCTATTTTATTCTAATTGCCATTGTCTTTCCTGTTCTTTTCTTTTTAGGACCAGGGGGCAATGCCTAGACCAGTGTTTTTCAACCTTTTTTATCTCACCACACACTTGAATTTGTAGTTAAACTTCTACAGCACACTTAAATTATATTGACTTTTTAAAAAGAGTAAAAAAGAATATACTTATTGTGCTGTGAACTTCTTTTGAAAATAATTTAATTAATTCTCTTTAAAATTTTTCAGGGCACACCTAAGATCCCCTCGCAACACACCAGTGTGCTGTGGCACACAGGTTGGAAATCACTGGCCTAGAGGTTCAACAGGCATCTTGCAACCGTGAAGCTATAAGCATGGGGTAAAAGTCAGGTACACTCAGGGAGGAGGAGCCTGGAGCCTGGACATCTTAAATAGCTACACCAGTCCTGGGTTGCCCTACTGGATTTTTAGTTATGTGAGGAAGATTAATCTCCTCAAAAAAATAAATTTCTAACTAATTTGCTACTAAGTGCTAGAGCTGAGATTCAAACCTGTGTCTCCTTTACTTTAAATCCTGTACTATTTCACTTTTCCATACTCTCTTTTACTATCTGATAGTTTTAAACTCAGGTTTATCCAACATGAACAAAAAGAAAAAGACCAAATGTCACAAAAAAAAGAGGCAGCCATATTCTAGGTTTGGTTGCAAGCTGTGCCCGAGTTTTCCCAGGTAGGATAAAATTAGTAGCAGTGAAATGATCAGTGAAGGCTTCGTGGATGGGGAAGTCTGCATGGTAGGCCTCTGAGAATTCTGATTTTCAGAGAGACTGTGGCACATGGTGGGTCCAAGTAGAGTCATTTAGAAAAGGGACTGGCATCGCTGGTGACAGGGAATCACAAGAATATATTTTCTCTCATCCTCCGTCCTTTACCTTTATGATGTGTTCAGCTGTAAAGCAGCATTTAACCCCTTTTTTTCTTACTCTTTGGTTAAGAGCTTGACAAGTGATTGTATCATAAGTAGTAAAGGTCAAAAATTAGGAACAGGTGGGAGAAGGATGCCAAGTGTCCTCTGGCAACCAAAAGACATGCTGTTGGAAGTCAGGCAGTGGAGTCAGCTTGACATGGGTGGGTCACCAGGGGGTTACTCTCTGTACTCCCCTTTATTTCTCAAATGCACTTAGTGGAATCTCTACCACTTTTACACCACGATGTGCTGCTGCTGTCAAGAAGGCCCGTGGGATACCTAACAATTAGACAGGGGGTTTGATAAGCAGTGAGTGAGCACCAGCATGTTGGGCTTACTTGGAGGGCTTTTTAAATAGTTACCGTAAATTTATTTGATGTATGAATAGATTTGGTGTCCAGCAGAGTCTTGACTGGCTTCACCAATTCCCTTCAAACACAAAAATTTCTTCTAAGGGTACACTTGAAGGGACAGAGAATAGTCTTCAGCTCCTTCTCCATGTTCTAAATCAATTTTTTTTCTTGTACAGGTAAGGACTAGGTACAGTATCACTGTCCTTAGATGTGATTGTCCAAAAGACTTGCCAAAATCAAGTGCATTTAAGATCATTCTTCAAAACTTTCCTGCTTTATAAGTTATTCACATGGAAAGGTTTAGCTTATACTGGAAACGTTGATAAACCGGCTATACAACAAACAAGCTCAGCTGTAAGTGGTCTCCTGGATGATGTTCAGAACTAATTTTCTTGTAGTAAATTTCACCTTGAAGTAGATGTTATTTTGGTTCTCCCTAAATTGCTTTTATGTTATAATTACATGTATCTAACAATAGCAGAGTAAGAGTTTTATTTTTAAACTAAGATGTGTTGACTATTGAAATTAAAACAAACTGGAAAACTAGAGGTCTAGGCTTGCAAAGGCACACAGGTAGGAAGCAACATGGCATCTTTGGGGAAATTCAAGCAGTTTTCATTATTAATAACTGGTATTTTGTAATATGTCTGGAGCTGAGAACTTATGATTTTGTTTCATTCTGTTTATTGTAACTGCAAATGACTCAACAGAGGATTATCCATAGATAGGCCCTGTTCTCTCAGAGGTGTCAGGGTGTCATCATTTTTAGCCTGGTGTTTACAATATTGCTCAGAGGAATTACCCAGGAGGAAACCTTAATTCCAGTTCTGTCTTCTGACATTATTTACCTGCTGTTGCAGGACAAACATTTATCCACTTGTGCATGCGTTCCATTGATACTTCTCAAACGCCTACTCTGTGCCAGGCACTGTGCTAGGCACTAAGGGTTTCTGGATGAATAAGACACACGTGCTACCTTCAAGGAGCTCATCATCTAGTGAGGGAGACAAAACTTGAATGTAAATGTCTATAAGAGCCACTAGTGATGAGGTAATGAATGAAAACGCAGCACTTAGTTCCTAGGAAGCACTCAGTAGATGACAGTTGTTTATAATCTCTATTAGGTTCCTAGGAGGAAACATCTGTCTGTGGAAGTCTTCCTACTAAAAGTGACCTTTTTTTCTGAACCACACTTTCCACGCATACATAAAAGTGGGATTTAGACTAAACTCTCAAGGATCTCAGAAAGTCTTTCCTACTAGACCATTCCACAGACATGGTATGGGTTAGGGTGGAAGGAGCAGTGGTATACAGTAAAGGGTTAACTCATCAGGTCTGTGTTCCTCAAATCCTGCACATTATGAAGATCTTCAGAACTGACCCTCAATCACCTCCCAGAATAAAATCTTTAAGTTCATGGGACACCTGCTTAATAAGAGTGTCTTTGGATACCTGGCCTTGGACCATACATTTATGCTTATGATGTTACACATGTTCAATGCTGGTTTTTGTGGGCCTGGGCTCTGAGCTATCCTATAATCCTGTATCATTTTGACATCTGGGGGTAGCTGAAGTCAGTCACACAGGTTGTCCATGCATTTGTGACTGACTCCACAATAAAAATTCTAGATGCTAAGCCTTGGGTGAGCTTCCCTAGTGGGCAGTATTCTGTGTATGTTCTTACACATCACTGCTGGGAGTATTAGGTTCTGGTCATACAACCTCCCTGAGAGAGGACAACTAGCATTGTGTGCCTCGTCTCTCCTGGAATCTGCCCTAATGAGCCTTTTTC
Organism: Loris lydekkerianus; assembly: GCA_963574355.1. Lineage (NCBI taxonomy): Eukaryota > Metazoa > Chordata > Mammalia > Primates > Lorisidae > Loris > Loris lydekkerianus. Next base: position 24,507 of record CAUYPK010017303.1, read on the forward strand.
CTCTGAAAATTTGAATGTATATCCTTCCACTATGATAAACTGCAGTAGAACCTCCAGAAGTTGACCACCCAAAGGACTATAACAAACTGGTCAACATACAGAGGTGTTCAACATAAGGAAGTAGGCCTACTGTACTGATATGTACATGTGGTATATGTCCAACCTATGAAAATTAGGTCAACTTAAAGAGATGGTCAATGCAGAGAGATGGGCAACTATGGAGGGTCTACTGTGTATAACCAAGAGTAGAATCATTTTTCTGAGTTCTGTGAGTCCTTCTAGGACATCACCAAACCTGGCTATAGTATTGGAGATCCCTGACACAGGTGAGTAGGTTTTTTGCACAAAGCTTGGTCCTGGGAGAAGTGGGTATTCACTAAGCCAGATATAGGAAGGGACTCTGTTTTCAAAGATTAGTCGAGAAGAGATAGAGATGACGCATGATAAACGTGAATTGTCTGGGGCCTTCTCGGGCTTTGGTTTTCTTGGGCATGCTAATGCTGTGAATGAGATGAAAACTGATTAACCAGGATGAAAGGATCAAAGGGCTCCTTAGTCCATACACACACTAGTGAGATCAGGTTTAGCAACCCAAACCGAAAGTAGCCCCAAGCATAGGCCGAGAGAAGGGCTTCCTTTGCCTACAAACATTACATCATTCCCACAATGTTCCTGTGTATCTATCTGCCCCTGCCATTCTGAAATGGCTACAGAAGTTAAGAAACTAAAGGATAAGCCCTTTTCTTCTTTCCTGAAGGGTCCCCCCAACCTAGCAGCAATGCTCTTCTCCCATTCAGTCGTCTCAGTTCAACAAGAGCTCAGTAGTATGGTGTCAGCCCCCAGAGAGCAGACTGTATTTGCACCTTGCTCAAATCCCTAGATCTTCCCCAGAGGGAGGCTGCAGACAACTCTCCCACCAACACCATCTGCTGCAGGGTCCTGTCCAACAGAGGCATGCTTAGTCAGCTCATGGTGTGTTAACTCCTTGGAATAATGCTTAACCAAGGGCAAGCTCACAGTGGTAAACAAATGCCTCAGCTCCCCCAACCCTCAGAGAAACATTTATGAGGTTAGTTCTATGAAGGGTCTCCAGGGGAGTAATACCCCAGTTGCCCACAGTGGCAGCCTATGCATTCGCATTTTTTGCTTTATTATTTCTTACTTACTTCCTTGTCTCATTCAGCATCTCTCACGGTGCTTTCTGGGATTACTTCCCAAATGAACCACTGTACTCTAGTCCCTCTCTCGGGGACTATTTTTAGGAGAAACACAAGCTAAGACACACATATCAGGCATGAATGAGAATAGGAAGAAGACTGAGAGCCCACTGTTGGTCGTGACCTCAAAGGCATTACCCCATTTTATCCTCACTACAATCTGTCCAGGTAGGGTATGGTATTACCTTTTTTTACATATGAGGAAGCAGGCTCAGAGAGATGAAATAGCTTAGCCTGGAGCACCAGGGAGGTGGTGGCAGAGCTGGGGCCCCAATGCAGCCTAATTCCAAATCACATCTCTTACTCCTGCCTCACACAACATCTCTGATCAGTAGTGCCACTGGAAAACTGGTGTGGCAGGGGTGTTCAGGGTGGATGAGAGGGGAGGACATCAGAGGCCAGAGACCAGTCCAGAGACCTCTGCACTAAGCAAGCCTTGGAGACCAGAGAAGCTGCACTGGCCATGTCATGGGAAGTGTTCAGGGAGGAGAGCAACACGAGACGGCAAAGGCAGGAGGGTCAAAATCTGCCAATACACACATGCGGAAAGGAAGGAGAAGAATCTGAGAAGACGTCCCTCTTTTAAGACATTTTCTAATTTTAAGAGGAGGTTGATGCACTATTGGCAGGTAGGGGCACCATCTCTTTTCTGTGATCATGAGGAATCTACAGAGAAGAGATTTCCCACATCAACAGGAGGGGAGTAGCATCACTGGGGGGTCTGATGCTTTTCTGCTGGATCTAGCAACTGCACTGTCAGAGTCTCGCCTACAGAGTATCCTCAACAAAGGGAGAAAAGGGGCCACTTTCTTCAGGTGTGGAAACTCTCCAGGGTTGGGGACCCACCTGGACCCTGACTGCAAGGGCTATTTCAGTTCCCATCACATTCTGGGCACAGATCAGGGATGGTGTAATGTTGATTGCAAAAGGGGTCTAATAGAACAGGTACAAGTTTTCCCACCAACCCCTTATAAATCTTGAGTTCTCAGAGTCTAGAGAACAGCCCAGGATGCTATTTATAGTCAAGAGACACAACAATCTGAGACTTGCATTTAATATCCAAACGAGATCCTTAAAAGCCAGCTTGCATGAAGTGTTGTACTGGCTCTGACACAAATGCACTGAGAAGCCAGAAGCCTTTAACCACTCACGCCTTCAGCTTCCTCACTTTTGAAAAGAATGTAAATGAATTGGGATTAAATCATCTGATCTCAAAAAGGTCTAAGAAATGCCAGCCCCTGAGTTCTTCAGGGACTGTGCAAAGAAAAGGAGTCTCTCAGATGGTGATTAACTGAAACAATAACCACAGGATCTAAAGCAAGAAGAGTGTCATTTATTGTCCAACCAAGGGGCAACTCTGTGTCATACACTGAAGAAGAAACTCAGCTCTGCCACAGCATCCCTGTTTAACTCAGACATTACAATGAAAGCCCTCTTGGTAGACAGAGGCTGGGCACAAGCCAGCACACGACAGTCGTAAGATAGTGCCAGCCCAAAAAGCCTGCCTCATTGACCCCGAGACAGTGTCTACAGTATGGAATAGAGAGAAGCAGTGGTGGAGAAGAACTGGCTGTGGATAGCAGGTACACTCACATTCTGCTAAAATAGTTCAGACCCTGATGTGTATCTGTGAAGGTTTTCATTCGCTTGAAACTTTACCCCTCATTAAGTTTATAGCCCTCTACAAAATTCAAAACAATGTATTAGTACTCCAAAATCCTCCATAGCTAGGCTTGCTGGGATAGTGGCAACGTAAGCCAGAGAACAAGGAGACAGATCTGCAGAGAAGCTCATGAAGGAATCAGCCTGCTGCTGAGCCACACTTACTCAGACCTGGGGATCAACTGGTCAATATGTGTGCAGAATTACCTGAACATAGTTGCAAATCAAGTAGTTGTCAGGATATGAGCTTCACAAAGACTTGTCCAATGAACAGGATAAGGATGTAGTTCATAGGGAATACCCTAGTCAGGTGTATGACAGTTCCCCTAGATGGTGTGTCTATTTCAGAATAGGGTCCTAGCCAGCAGTGGAGAAATACGGGCTCTGGGAAGGGACCTGACAAAACTTCTATAGGAAAAGATGTCAAGAATCTGCTACAGTGTGATTGGCATAAAAACCAAGGGCCTGGTTTGACAGTGAACAAATGTAGTATGACTTGGGTAAAGGATGACTCCTGAGTTAGGCTCATGGCAGCAAGACAATTGGTGCTGATCCTGCTGATTCTTTGCGGCCTCAGTGGGTCCCATGGCATGAACCTGAGGAAGAATGAAGAAGGGAAAATCAGGTAATTATCCACTCTTCTCCACTTTAAGTGGTGAAATCTCAGCTGGGGCACATGTCATTAACTCTCAATGTTATACTGTCCTTATCATTATAAATGGTATAACATCTAAGTGCAGAGTATGGACCCAAAACAGCTAGCCTACCAGCAAAATGGAAGCCCATTATAGTTCAGTATATTCTCATATCAGATTTAATATGAGACTGGATAGTTCATTTCTGCATCATTATATATTTTAAATCACCTTCCATCTACCATGAACTTTGCTAGATGCCTTATCATAACCCTGCAGGTGGAAAAGGCTGATAAATACAGCTGCTACTCTTTATTGCATATATATGATATGTAAGACTCTGGGCTAAGAGGTTTGCATTGCCTTTTTGTGGCCCCAAAATGAAACTATAGAAGAGAAAATATTTTTCCCATTTTACTGAGACCTGGATTGTGTAAGTAATTTTCTGGACATCACAAAGATCATAAGCAACAGAGTAATGTGCAGACTCCACCCATTTGACTACATGGTACTTTTTACCTCCCTACTTTGTGACCTTATATAATTTATTCAGAAAATGGCACAAATGCATAAAAATCTATCAAATATCTATAACTGTAATATTTCTCAAAAAAAGAAATAGCATCTGTGTATCAAATAATTTTAGATGACTGATGATATTAATATATAAATAGCCAAGGAAGGGAAGGAGTTATTGAGGAAAAATTCTCCATCAAAATTCTAACCTAGAACTTTCATGGGAGAAAACCAATGTGATTTCAATGAAATGGACAGTAAGAAATGTAAAAAGGTGGCTCTCCAGTGGTGCAATCGGTTAGCACACGGTACTTATACAGAAATGAGAAAAGGATTTGATGTGGGGTTTAAGTGGACAAAAACAGCACATTCTGAATCTATACTTAACTTCAAAGAACAAATTGTCAATCAGAGTCCAATTCCAAAAACATGTGAAAGAAAGTTGAAATGCCATCTCAACAAATCTACAGAAACTGACATGTCCTTTTGAGAACAATCATCACAGTCCAAATCCCAGAGGATAGAAGAGCCTAGAAATGTAAATCTTAATGTCACCAGGACATTTATGCTTTGTAAAAGTCATCTCTAAAGAACTGCCCCCAAAGTGACAGAGTGATTCTGAAAAAAGTGAAGGTCAAACTTCTCTCCATTCTGCGTATTTTCAAGACACAGGAGGTTAAAAGTTGTGCAGACCGTAAGAGCTTCAAGAAGGGGACTAGAGTTCTGTCCTGATATCTTATCCTTAAAGCTACACAGCTCAGGTCAAAGGAAGACACTCAGGAACTTACTAAAGAAAAATTCTGGGCTGTTAAAAAAATATCTTCCTCAACCAGTGTTCTCTAAGGACCAGTGTTTGGAAACCGTTGATGTACAGAAATAAGGACAAGAGTAGAAGATAAGGGATTTAAGTTTAGCTCATGACATCTACATATACACAGGATGTCATACAAATTAGTCATCTTTCTCTGTGCTTGGGTCCCCAATTCTTAAAATGATTTGATGATGTGAAGGCTGCCAAACTCAAACTTTGCAAGTAAAAAGGACATGTAAAATTATGTTCTAAAATAATAGTCTTTTCCATCTCACCATGATGTATAATTACTTTCATGCATTGCTGAATTTGCTGTGCTAATATTTTATTGAGGAATTGTGCATCAGTGTTTGTCAGAGATTTTGATCTGTAGTTTTTGTGTGGTGTCATTGCGTAGCTGAGGTATCAAGATGATGTTGGGCTTGTAAAATATGTTTGGAAGTATTCCGCCCAGCTCTGTTATTTGGAACAATTTAAAAATATTGTTAATTCCTCTTTGGAGATTTGATAGAACACACTTTCTCATTGTGCTCTCGCTTTGTGCTTGTATGGAGAGAGACCTCTCTGGCATCTTTTTCACTTCTCATAAGGACTCCAATCCAATAGGATTAGGGCCCCACCCTTACAATCTCATAACCTTAATTACCTCTCTCAGTGCCCTATCTCCAACTGCAGTCCCATTTCAGATAGGGATTCAACATATGGACCTTAAGAGAACACAGTTCAGTTCCTAATACCTCCTAATCACTTTTTTCCTATGCTGTCAGTTATTTGTTCTTCTTCACTCTTTTCTTGTGTGCTGTTGGTTTTCCTTAAATGCCTGATGGCTCTGTGTTGGCCCTTTCTACTTGTCAATTAAGTCTTGGGTTAATCAATATCAACAATTTCTTCTTTGCCAGCTACAGTGATTTAAGTCTATTGTCTTAGTTACTTGGGAGGATGAGGCAAGAGAGTTCAAGGCCAGCCTGGGAAACATGCAGAGACCCCCATCTCTAAAAAGATGTTTTTATTTTTATTTATTTATTTTTTTATTAAATCATAGTTGTGTACAATAATGCAATCATGAGGTACAATTTGCTGGTTCCATATATAGTCTGAAATATTTTCACCAAACTGGTCAACATAGCCTTCATGGCAGTTTCTTAATTACTATGGATTTTCTAAACATACTCATCCCCTGAATGGGAAAGCTGACAGCAAGCTATGTCAAATTCAGAGTACATGGATGGGGAACCCACAGACAGGCAGATTACACCCTTTTCCTATCCTCCTTTACAATGTCAAAATAATAGTAATAGGTTGATTTGACCCTCTGAAAAAGATATGTCCACCTTTTAATCCCCAGAACTTGTGAGTGTTACCTTATTTAGAAGAAGGGGTTCTTACAAGTATAATTAAGGCTTTGGGGATGAGATCATTCTGTATTATCCAGATGGACCCTAAATCCAATGACAATTGTGCTGATAAGAAAAAGAGAAGACAGGGATCCAAAGAAGGCCACTTGTGGAGAAAGGCAGAGATTGGAGTGATGTTGCCCAAGCCAAGAGCACCAGGACCCACCATAAGCTGGGAGAGGAAAGGAACAAATTCTCTCTGCAGCCCACAAAGTAAACGTCACATTGCTGATGTATCGATTTCAGAGTTCTGCCCTCTCTAACTCGGACAGAACAAATTTCTACTGCTAGAAGCCATCGGGTGTGTGGTAATTTTTTACAACAGCCATAAGAAATTAACACAAAAAGGAAGGCTTTGTTTTTCAACACCAAAATCCACCTTTGGAAACCTAACCTTTTCAAGAGAATGATTTCATTTTAATAACAGTTTATTTATTAAGGAGACACTCTTTTCTCTCTTTATGTGGTAGCTAGTGGTCAATAATACTGTTTCTAATCACTCAGGAGTGGAAACACAGTTGTAAAGAGGAAGTATATTACTTACACATCCATAGTACCATCTCTCAGGACACACCTGCTCTCCATCCACACCAAACTGTGCTGACCTGATTTACTCCATCTTCTACATAACCTTCTCCTAACTTTGGTGTGATTTCTCCTTTATTGCTTTGTATCTTATTATGATACACTTTCTGCTTATGAACATTTTTTCTCCCCCCCTCTCTCCACTACAATGCTATGTATTGCATTCATTTTTCACATATATATAATCCTTCCAGTGGAACTTGGGAAGGGAAGAGAGAGATAAATATGTGCCCTTCATACCATCTTGAACAAGAAAACCGCCCTTTCCTTCTAACCAGTAGCTCATATATGATTGAAAATATTTCAGTTCTGCTATTTTATTTATTTATTTATTTATTTTGAGACAGAGTCTCACTCTGTCACTCTGGGTAGAGTGCCGTGGTGTCACAGCTCAAAAGCAACCTCCAACTCTTGGGCTTAAGTGATTCTCTTGTCTTAGCCTCCCAAGTAGCTGGGACTACAGGTGCCCGCCACAATGCCCGGCTACAGTTCAGCTATTTTAAACAAAAATCTACCATTGTTTATTCAAATTAAGTTTTAAGTTACTCACCCATAAGCATTCCAGGGGGTCACATGATTTGGAGCAATTAAGATTAACTCCTCAATAAGAAAGCAGGGTTGTACAACCTACCTGTGGATCCCAATTTTTTCAAAAACTTTTTAAGAAAAAGAAAACTTTTCATACTATTTTTTGTGAATAATTTAGGAAAATTTGGTTTTCTTTGGTTTCATTTATGTTTTTCCAAACCTGTCAAATGATTGATCACACTCCTCACTTCACATCAACTAGGTCAGGTAGGCCAGAGAACAGAAATTTGAAACATGCTGACAGGGAGGAAGGAATTGGGTCCATAATTAATTGTTCAGTGACAGCTATGACTATATAGTCCTTGTTTTTTGAGAGCTGCCAATGTGATCTGACCTAAAACTGTGTACGTTCCTGACAATCCATGGAATATCAATGTATTTTTCGGATATGCTCAATCTGGACATTTTGTTTTCATCTTCCTCTGATCTCTGTCTCTTTATTGCTGTCACTGTAATTTGTGTTACTTATATGTTATTTTTAAAAGCATTTCCTCTAGGGCAGCACCTGTGGCTCAAAGGAGTAGGGTGCCGGCCCCATGTATCTGGACGTGGCGGGTTCAAACCCAGCCCCTGCCAAAAAAATAAATAAATAAATAAAAGCATCTCCTATCTATAGTATTTCACAATTTTAAAGTACTTTAGTATATATGTTTTATTTCATTTTTATAATAGTTCTCTTAAAAGGATGCAATTGCCTCCATGGTAAAATGATAGAAATGGAGGTTCAGAGTTTTAATAGTTAAGAAACTTACACATCTAGGGAATATGTTATTTTTTGGCATGAGAATTTAGCATGGTTCACTCTCTCCATGTCTCAATTATTCTCCCTTAGTTCAAGGAAACCTAACCATTTAGCAAATGAGGATTAAGTATCTACAACATAATATAAGAGTAATCAAGAGAAATGATATTTTATTCAAGTCCAGACCTTACACACACATACTACATACACACACACACACACAAACATGTACACACACACATCCCACTTAAATATAATAATAGCTACTTCATTTTGAGCAAGCTTCTGTGCCAGATACTTTGCTAGCCCCCTTATACGTGTTACCTATACATGACCTTAAATATATCCCAATCTACTTGGTTCTTCTGAGATTTAAAGTTTGTTTATGGGAAAGTGTGGGTAATGATGCGTGAAGTAATCAATGTAGATAAAATTGACATATTTCTGTTGTGAAGTGATGACAACAATGCTTTTCCAAAAAGCCATTGGACTGGATGGACTGGATGTTTGGAGCATAGACAAGGGCATAGAAAACAGTCACAAAAATATGTGTTCTCCATTGGCCATCTGTGAATTACAACCTTTAAAAAAATCCATACAAGCTGCATTTTATTAGCAAAAATCTAAGTAGATAAAAAGTGACACCTTATTCAACTGCTTTCGTGTGAGGATCTCAAAGTACTTTTAGTAATATACATTTTTTCCCACTGAATTAGTAAAGTTTAGTGAGCAGATATCCCTGCTTTCCCTTTTACCATTAGAGAGTGGCTCCTATTTCTAGCTTTGTCTTTCTGCAGGTTTCTAATGTGTCTCTTTTGTGCAAAAATACCCATTTGCTTTTTCCCTGTCTCATAACCCTCTTCAAAACCACAAAGGGATGAAAAACAATCAAACAAAACATGAACATACGTGGAAAAGAGAACACAGGATAACAGGAAAACATTTGGGAGCTACGTAGGAGAAAAATGAGTGACAGCATGTATAGCCAACATTAAAAAGTGAACTCCTTAGCCAATAGTAGAGTAAAATCAAGAGGCAACTTTCTCCCTTCCTTAGAACCTTTAGAGGGTTTAGGAATCTGTTACAACAAATACTCTGTAAAGTAGACATGAAAGAGAAACCAAAAAGAAGACTAATTAAACGTCTATAGTCTGTTTACAAAGCAGCTAACACTCTGTACTCAGTAGAACAAGCAGACAAGCAGTTATCTGTTTGCTCCTATGTAAGAATAATAATAATAATAATAATGTAGAATAGAGAGATTCTCAAGTCTGGGAATCATATGGACTTCTGAAAATTCCCCAGATGGAACTACTGTGGAGGTAGCTGGCCACATGGTACATTTGGGGAAGCAGGGTCATGGATACTAGGATTGCCAAGCTCAGAAAAGTATTTGAGGTCCAAAGACTGGGGAGTGGTCCAAAGACTGGGGAGATTTCCCTGCAGAGTTTTACCATTCTCAAGATGGCAAGGACCCCTGTACAAACATGGGGTTAAGAAAAGGGAGTTCTAACAAGTCTGTGATTGAATTTATTGCCAACCAATGCAGACAGAGGTTGAATTTTTTTTTATCATGATTTCAAGAAAATAACTATTGACTATGTATCCTAAGGCTAATAGCAAAAAAAAAAAAAAAAAAAAAAAAAACTATACAGAAATATTATACTCTAGTTAGTAGGTTTGTTTTTTATAAGAATATGAGTTGACTTTAATATGATTTTTTTAAAATATTATTTATGTATTCTAAAGCTAAAGATAAAAAAACTATACACAAATATTGTACTCTCATTAGGAGGTTCATTTTTCACAGGGGTATGGTTGGCAATTTTGAAACTGCTTATGTGTATTCTGGGATTGAGCAAATAAGTTAATATATCATAGATAATGAGAGCCAGGTTTCTTACTGTTGGAGAAAAGAGTTATAAACAAGGAAAAGGAGAAATCTAACATGAATCTGTGGTGTTGGACTGGAATTGGAAGCATCAGTATAAACTCATGTTTTTTTAAATACAGTGTATATAGACAGATGATAGAGAAATAAATATCACTTTGTCCAGTAAGGGCATTAAAAACAATGACATGCTAATATAGATGAGAAGCTTTTTATTTTTAAATACCATTCTCTAAGCCTTAGAGAAATGGTTGATTCAAGAACTGAGAGGCAGGGAAAACACAAAATGAAAATGGGGCATCTCATGGTTCAGGAAAAACAAAGTGCTAAAAAAAAATCACCAGGAAAATTTAAAAAGATACAGAAGCCAGCTTGAGGGGGCTCCCTGTCTCCAAATCTAGGACAATTTGAGAATGAAAACACACAATGATACAATGGATTCTAATTAATACAAAAACAAGAATTCATGAGTACATAAATAATAAATGAAATAAAAGAGGAGGGAAGAGATAAAGTTCTTCCACACAGTAGAATTCCAACTAATAAATGTAGACGGAATAAAGGAAATGGAAATCACCAGGTGGCGAATACCATAGTAATCATTGATTTAGGGAAGGGTCATCTACGGATATAATGAGTGGGTATAAATATGATGGGAAACAGGATAATAATAACGCTTCAAAATATCTCCCAGCAAGATATTTATTACAAAGAGAAAATAGTTGTTATACAAGGGAAGAACCTGGCAGTCACCACCTTAACAAAATGATCAGTTAACATCACTTACCTGCTGATTCATGCCATGAGATTGACACGTTCGTCATTTGTGCACACTTCTTGCCAATTCAGGCATAACCTGAATTAATTAAGAGGAAATATCAGACAAACTAGACTGAGAAATGTTCCAGAAAAAGAACCAGATAGGGCTCTTCAAAAGGTCATGAAAAGAAAAACTAAGAAACTGTCACAGGTTGAAGAAGTCAAGGAGAAGTGACAACTAAATGCATAGCATGATCCTAGATTCAAACCTGGTCCATAAAAAGAAAATCAGTGTAAATATTGGTGAAATTTGCATAAGGTCTGTATATTAGCATCCAGCCTGATAATCCCTAGGTTTGGTCATTGTAATGGGGCTGTGTACGATGACATTTGTGCAATTTTGAATTGTACATGGGCCTTCTTAGCTTCGTTTTTACAACGTTTTATCATTTTGAAGTTGTTTCAAGATGAAAGTCAAAAATAAAGAAAACCACCAATAGATTTCAAAACTAGTTCATGAGAGTTTGATGAAAATGATATATTTACATAGTCTCAAATTATTTCCTTACTGATTATGTATTAATTACATAATAAAATTATTGAATTACTTATTAAGCTTCTTATAGAAATTCTGATTGAACCCTAACTGATATACATAGTACCTTCCCAATTAGTCCTCCCCTTCACCTTGTACTTCCCGATAAATACTTATCACCATAAGTAGAGTGGTTTTTACAAAATATGAAGCTGACTGTTGTCAACACCTCCTTGATTTAACCCTCCTGGATTGCCCATTCCTCTCAGGGTAAAGACAATCACCCTTAAGACTGCCTGTGAATGTCACTGCAAGGTCTGGTGGTCACTACACACTTCCTCTGCTTCTCCCTTCCTTTGGCTCCTTCGTGGCCTCTCTGCTCCAGCCTTGTTGTCCTCTGGGCCACAGTTCTTGCCGCGCTTTCTGAAAACATGGCACCTTTGCTTATGCTGCTACCTCAGCCCAGAACACTCGTCTGTGCCCTCTCCCCATCATTTACTCCTTCTCATTTCTCCCATCTCTGCCTGTGATGGTCAACTCTGCCATCCTGAGCTTTCATAGTATCAACTCGCTCTTCTTCATGTTACAGAAAGTACAGACATCCAGACTGCAAGTTGTGTGAAGCCAGAGTCCATGTGTGTTTCAGTTTATCATTATGTCCCCAGAGACTAATGCAAATTCTTGAACATAACAGGCAAACAACAAAGATGAGGCAAGTTTAATGAATAAATAAATGAATGAATGATATTGTTTCTTTATAGTAAATGTCCCTTTTTGTTTAAGCAAAATTCTTCGAGTAGAATTCTATGATCTTTATTCAAAATGGGTTTTAAACAACTACTTCTTCAAAGGCCAAAAGCCTATGGGTTTTCATTTACAAAAAAAAAAAAAAAAAAGCAAAACTGTCCCTTTCAGAATCTTGCTGAGTTATTAATATTCTTGTAGTTGAATTCATTAATCAAAGTGAAAAAGGTTTCATAAAGTCTGGTCATCTCTGGCCACGCCTGGTTTGCTGTATGCCCTGGATCTTGTAGATTCAGCACATGCGCAGAGGCTGATACTCCTTGCAGGCTCTATAATTGCACACACTGATGCCCAGTCACTGTTATGCAGCCCAGGATCATGGTTGAATCTGGCACTGATGTCTTAGTGGGGAATTTTACCCAGATCCCAGGGAAGAGATTCAAGTGATGCCTTGCAACATGGTAGAGTTTTCAACTACATAAGGCGTGATGAGGGTGATGTAGTTGGAAATGAAAGAGACTCTGTGAGCTCTTGTTGACAGGCAGAGTATTATTTCCACTCACTTAGCATGTCATGGGGGAGAAAGTAGGAGACTTGAGACAGTGAGCTACCAAACATGTTGCAGCCTGATGATGATATTAGGTGTTTGGGGAGAACGTGACACCAGGGGTTATGAATATTTGCTAGTTATATTTCGTGACCATGCCCAGAAGTGCAGTGTGGCTTCTCTGAGCACATGCATTCCAGAGGGCTCCTTTAAACCAAGTTTCCAGTTCCAGCTCTGGCTCTGCTTCATAAGTGTAAACGTGTAAGATAGGATGGGCACCATAGATCTCTCTTCAGTGGCTCTTACCTCCAAACCTTGACAAGTGTCATCCAGGGGCCTTCGAAGGTCAGGTACAAGATACCTTCATGTTACTATAAATAATGTAGCCAAATGGTCTTTAAAAAAGAAAAAAATAATAAATCAAGACAACACACTAATTGATACACCTCAATGCCTTATTGTTCTCGTAAAAGACCAAATACTCAATGAGCCTATAAGATCTCTGGTAATCTGGCCCTGACACACATCTCCAGCCCTGTAATGTTTCATGCCCGGGCCCCTAAATTGCTCGCACCTCATCATATTCATACCCACATCTCTGAGTTACCCTGCTCCCAGCCACATGGGTTTCATTTTGTTCCTTATTCTTTCCATACTCTTTCCAGCCATATGACCTTAGCATATGGGACTTTTTCCCTGAAACATTTCCCTTCTTCTTCCATCTGGTCACCTCCTGATTTCCTCTCAGATACCAGATTTCAAGCCACTCTTCTTCAAGAAAGGCTTCCTTGACCTTGCTGACAAGGTTAAATACCATTTCCACTCTGATGCATCACTCCTGATGTTCAATTCATATATGTGCCTATTTGACTGGTATTTAACTCCAGTCGTTTCAAATGGGGCTAAAGTGACTGGCTGAGCTTTGTCTACCATTATGCACATAGTCGTTAGCACAGTGCCCACATCTAGTAAAGTGTCAATAAATAGTTGAAGGTGAAATCAGTGTATTTTAAGCCATGCTTGACCCGGATGATTAATGCCTCTATGACTACTGATGTCCTTAAATTTTCTTTCTTCTGTAAAATCATGGGTAATATAAAAAGATTAATCTAGTCTTTGCAAGGGACCCGGGTGTCTGGCTTACAAATGCACGCTGGTCACCTCCATCCTCCTCAAGAAAACAAGTGTCCTGCCACTGAGCAGAATTGCACGGTGAATCAACAAGTTGATGGTCATTAGCATCAAACTCAGTCATTTTCCTGTTTCGTTATTTGTTAGACAACACATGTTTTTGGATGAGGCTATCAAAGCAAGCTCCAGGAAAGCTGCCAGCATGTTTCTGAAGTGATTTTTGACAATCTATTTCCATCAACCTCATGCAGTTCTGCAACTATCAACAAGTTCCTTTGAGCTTCAATTTCATTCTGAAATCCATCAGTTCAAAACCACATGAATCAAATTAAACACCAAGAAATCTCATCAAAATAGTTCAATTAATTTTAACTAATTTCATTTTGTTTGACAATCCCAAGCAAAAGGGATTTTTGAAGTTTATATAATTCTTGCCAGATAACACATGGAAAGATTTTGCATCTGTCAGGTCTTTTTTTTTGTTGTTTTTCTCTAAACATGGTAACTACCACAACTTTATATCTTCTGTAGACTCTTATCAATTCCTAATAGTTTGAGGAAGTCACAGTATTGTATGACCATCACAATCCCCTTCCCACTTGGTAGCCTCGGACCCTCTGACATGGAATAATAAAATAGAAACCCCGGGAAACTTCTGGATAACATAATTCCCCCTGACCAACAGGTAGACAGTATGGTCTCCCAAGTCTAGCTCAGCATAGCTTACACAAGCTAAGTATGCTTTTTCTCTCTTATTAATATATTCCCCAGTCTCTTTCCACTTTGGTATGCCCATCTGCCATTGTAATGATTCATATTCCACAATAAAAAGCTTGACCTACCATGCTCATGGCTGGGAAATTATTAAAATGTTCATACTACCCAAAGCAATATACAATTTTAATGCAATCCCTATTAAAGTACAACTGACATACTTTAAAAACCTCAAAAAAATAATACTTAATTTTATATGGAATCAGAAAAAAAACCTTGAATAGCCAAGACATTACTCAGAAATAAAAACAAATCAAGAGGAATCATGCTACCAGACCTCAGACTATACTACAAATCAATAGTGATCAAAACAGCATGGTACTGGCACAAACACAGAGACGTAGATGTATGGAATGGAATAGAGAACCATGAGATGAACCCAGCTACTTACCATCATTTGATCTTCAATAAGCCAATCAGAAACATTCAGTGGGGTAAAGACTCCCTATTTAACAAATGGTGCTGAGTAAACTGGCTGGTGACCTGTAGAAGACTGAGACTGCACCCACACCTTTCACCATTAACTAAGATAGACTCTCACTGGATAAAAGATTTAAACTTAAGACATGAAACTATAAAAATACTAGAAGAAAGTGCAGGGAAAATACTTGAAGAAATCAGCCTGGGAGAATATTTTATGAGGAGGACCCACCCCCACCCCCACCACACCCCCGGGCAATTAAAGCAACACCAAAAATACATTACTGGGATCTGATCAAACTAAAAAGCTTCTGCATAGCCAAGAACACCGTATGTAAAGCAAGCAGACAGCCCTCAGAACGGGAGAAGATATTTGCAGGTTATGTCTCCAACAAAGGTTTAATAGCCAGAATCCACAGAGAATTCAAATGTATTAGCAAGAAAAGAACAAGTAATCCCATCTCAGTGTAGGTAAGGGACTTGAATAGAAACTTTTCTGAAGAAGATAGGTGCATGGCCTGCAGATACATGAAAAAATGCTCATCATCTTAAACATCAGAGACATGCAAATCAAAACCACTTTGAGATACCATCTACCTCCAGTAAGATTAGCCCACATCACAAAATGCCATAACCATAGATGTTGGAGAAAAGGGAACACTTCTGCACTGCTGGTAGGAATGCAAAGTAATACATTCCTCTTATAAAGATGTTTGGAGATCACTAACCTGCTATTCGATCCTGCAATTCCTCTACTAGGTATATATCCAGAAGACCAAAAATCACTTTATAACAAAGATATTTGCACCAGAATGTTTGTTGCAGCCCAATTCATAATTGCTAAGTTGTGGAAGAAGCCCAAGTGCCCATTGACCCACGAATGGATTAATAAATTATGGTATATGTACACCATGGAATATTGTGCAGCCTTTAAAAAGATGAAGACTTTACTTCTTTTATGTTTACATGGATGGAGCTGGAACATACTCTTCTTAGCAAAGTATCTCAAGAATGGAAGAAAAAGTATCCAATGTACTCAGCCCTAATATGAAACCAATTTATAAGCACCCACACTTCCATATGAAATCTATAACCCAACTATAGCCCAAGATGAAGGGGAAAGAGGAGGGGAGGGGAGACAGGAGGTTGGATGGAGAGACAATAATTGGTGGGACCACATCTATAGTGCATTTTACAAGGGTACATGTTAAATCTACTAAGTGTAGAATATAAATGTCTTAACACAATAACTAAGAAAATGAGGTGAAGCTATGTTAACCAGTTTGATGAAAGTATTTCAGATTGTATATGAAACCGGCACATTGTGCCCCATAATTGCATTAATGTACACAGCTATTATTTAATAAAAAAATAAAAACAAACGCTAAGATACTGGCCGACAAAGACAGAAAGAAACAAAGAAAGACAGAAAGAAAACGAAAGAAAGCAAGCTGGCCCTGATCTTGAGCATTTGCCAGGCTTTCTGGCTCAATATGTGCAAAAATTCACAACTTTTTTTTTTTAATAGATTTAAGGAGTACCCTTTTTTGTTGTTGTTTGTTTGTTTGTTACATGAATGAATTGTATAATGCTAAAGTCAGAGCTTGAACTATATCTATCACCAAAATAGCATATATCATACCTGATAGGTAATTTTTATTTCTCACTTCTCCACCTTCCCCCTTTATTAGTCTCCAATGTCCTCTACACAATTTTTTTTTTTTTTTTTTTGTAGAGACAGAGTCTCACTTTATCACCCTCTGTAGAATGCTGTGGCATCACAACTTACAGCAACCTCCAACTCCCAGGCTTAAGTGATTCTCTTGCCTCAGCCTCCCGAGTAGCTGGGGTCCACTACACTACTTTAAGACCATATATATGCCTTGTTTAGCTCCTACATCAGTGAGAATATGTGGTACATATTTTTCCATTTCTGAGGTACTTCACTTATGATAATGGTCTCCATTTCCATCCAAGTTTTGCAAAAGACATCATTTCATTCCCTTTTTATGCCTGTATAGTACTCCATGGGGGTGTGCTATATAAAATACATTACATGTACGTATGTAGGTATGTATTATGTATGTATGTATGTACCTATACACACACATACCACATCACATTTTCTTTACATGAACTCTTCAGAATATGAACACTCAGGTTGATTCCATGTTGTTGCACTTTTGAATTGTGCTGTGATAAATATTTGGGTGCAAGTGTCTTTTTTATTAAAAAAAAGAAAACTTCTTTTCCTTTGGGTAGATACTCAGTAGTGGGATTGCTGAATTGAATGATAGATCTACATTTAGCTCTTTGAGAGATCCCCATACTGTTTTCCATAGAGATTGTACTAGTTTCCATTGCCACCAATAGTGTATAAGTGTTTTCTTTTCACAGAATTTGGGATAATGTCTATTTTTTTGACTTGTTAGTAATGACCATTCTGAAAGATGTAAGGTGTTACTTCATTGTAATTTTAATTTACATTTCCTTGATAGTTAGTGATGTTGAGCATTTTCCATGTACTTATTTGCTATTTATCTTTTGAAAAAAATATGTTCATGTCTTTTATCATGCTTCAATGGGGTTATTTCGGCTTTTTTCTGACTGTTTGAATTCTTTGTAGATCCTGGGTATTAGTCCTTTGTTGAAACACTCACAAACTATACATAGTTTGTTTGTGAGTGTTGTGAGTGTTTCTCCCATTCTGTACATTGTCTATATTTACTCTGTTGATTATTTCCTTTGCTGTGCAGAAACTTTCTTATTTAATTAAGTCCCATTTATTTATTTTTGCTGTTTCTATATTTGCCCTTGAGGTCTTAATCATAAATTCATTGTGTAGGCCAATGACCATGAAAGGTTTTTTCTAACATTTTCTTCTAGAATTTTTATAATATCAGATCTCAAACTTAAGTTTTTAATCCATACTGAGTTAACTTTTTACATTGTGAGAGCTAGAGATCCAGTTTCATTATTCTGCATATGACTATACAATTTCCTGGCACTATTTATTGAGTAGAGTAGCTTTTCCCCAATGTATGTTTTTGTCTGCTTTGTCAAAAATCAATTGGTTGTAGCAATAAGGTGTTATTTCTGGGTTCCCTATTCTTTGCCATTAATCTATGTGTCTACCTTTATACCAGTACCATGCTGGTTTTTTTACTATAATTTTGTGGTATAATTTGAAGCTCAGTAATGTAATGCCCCTAGGTTTGTATGATGTTCCCGGCAATTTAAGTTGGCTGTACCCAAGACCTGTGGGAGAGTGTTCAGGTGCCAATGTGTGAAAAAGTTTAGGTAACACCCAGTTCCCAGGCCCTTGCCTGGTGTGCTTAAGTCCTGAGTACACCAGACTGAGATTGAGTTGGAAAACTTGCTCTCAAGCCTCCCTGGGTTCAGGTGATGACTGTGACAGCAAGGGATAGGGAAATCTTCTGCTCCAGAGGATGCTCAGACAAGAAGAGGGCAGATGCATCATTAGCCTGACACAGGACAGGCAGGCCCCTCTTGAGATTAGCAGAGGCAGGCAACTGTGGGACACACAAGTTGCTCACACATTCTCACAGCAATAACAGTAGTCTTTGTCCCCAGGGCACAAAAGTGCCCAGATTCCCAGTTTCTATGCTGGCCCAGTTGCAACAGGCATGGGAAAGGTGGCTCAACCCGCTGTGTGCAGGGCTACCACACTGAGTGGAGGCCACACCTGAAAAGCTCTGGCAGGGGAGGTGCGGTTGTGTCAGGGATTTGCCCCCAGGGAGAGTAGATGCCTCTTAGGAGAAATAGGCAACTTGTATCTTAAGAAGAGAACAGCTTGCTGCTTCATTTTAGTGGGTAAAAGCCTCCTGTTCTGTAGAAGCCTAGGTGTGATGGGTCTTTTGTCTGAGGTGGGGCAGCCACTTCCAAGTGCTCTGCTTAATGGTCCCACGTGGACCACTTAGCAGCTCTGAGGGGAAATGGAAACAGTCTTTCAGCCAAGGCTGCCTCTGTGGCAGTGGGTGGAGTGGGAAAGGGAGGAAGAGAAACCCCCAATTTGTGGGGAGTGTGACCCCTAGGAGGAGGGGCACAGAAAACTCCAGATCATGATCCAGGGGCTCTCTGATGCAGGAGAGTGCACATATCACCTTCTGTCCTAAAAAGCATTCAGGGCACTTTCTAGACCCCTTAGGGCAGCCTGCCCCATGGAACAGAACTCTGGGAACATTGATATATTCCTGTGCCTCCCAGTCCTTTGTGGTTGTCACAGTCCAAGTGGGTGCCAGGGCTGTGACTCTCCCAGCTGGATAGAGAGGAGCAGCATGTGCATCCACAGGAAGACAGCAGCCGTGTCTTAGCTTAGGTTCATGACCACTGCCTGGGCCTACAGCTTGGCACTCTGCTCCTAAGAAGCATCACTCAGTTCACCAATGACAGGGTGCCTGAATTCATCAGAGAAGAAGGGCTCACCAATTCTGGAAATTTTTCAAAATTCACCCAATACTTCATCCTACATCCAGAATGTTACCTAGTGGCATGATGATTTTAAACACAGTATTCGTAGTAGAGCTCTTCCATTTTCTCTGTGTATGTAGCCTTGGGCAAGTTACTACATGAGCCAGAGTTTTTACTCCTTTTAATGATCAGGATAACAATAATGCCAGCCACATATGGTCATCATGAGGATTAAATGCTATATGTATATAAGGCATTGAATTAAGTGCTTGATATTATGCAAAAATATTGTTATTCTTATTAATTTTGTTTGTATTTTATTTACCTCAACAATATGTGTGTTAAAGTGTGTGTGTGTGCACACTAATGGAAGAACACGTGTGTATATATTTCAATGTTTTCTCAATTGAATTACATGTTACTAAAAGGCAAGACCTACTTCTAACACTTGTTTAATATCTTTATTAATGTCTAATCCAGTGCTATTCCCACAACAGGAATTCAAAAATTGCTTACTAAAAGAAAAAACCTATAGAAATAAGAGGGTATAACCTGTGATGTGGCATTTTTTATTTTAATTCAATTCCTTTCATTTTCTCCTTGATTTTAGACATCCTGCTCAGAAACCCAGAAGCCAGCATGTCCAAATAAGATACGAGAAATGGAATTGGAGACCATTTTAAAGTCATCCTACCTAAGTTTGCCATAAAAATGACACTCCACCTCCAAGCCTCTATGGGAAGGAATCTGTTCATTCATTCATCCAAATGGCATTTATTTGGTTTCTACCATAATACAGGGAACAACATAGGTAACAGTCCTTAACCCAACTGAGCTTATAAAAGGATAAAGAATAACTGAAAGTTGAGGGTGTGCGAGTTTTCTACTCTGACTAAGGTAGCCAGAGAGACCATTGCTAAGAAAGTGCCACTCTAGCTAAAACCTGAAGAATGAGAAAAAGAAAACCATGTGAATGAATGTCAGGAAGCAGATAAATAGGGAAGGCCAAATCATTGAGATGGGGATAAACTTGGCATTATTTGAAAGTAGAAGATCAATGTGTTTGGGAACTAACAAGTAAGTGGAGGCTGTTAGGGAATGGAGTCAGAGGGGTGGGCTGAACCACACCAGAAATGGCATGTAGGCCACGGAAAGGACTTTGATTCCATTCTAAATGTAATGAAAAAGGTTCAAGCAGGTGAACATTATTAGAACTGTTTTAATGTATGGACATAGAAAAGGTTTTAGAAAGGGCAGGGTTAAAGGAGTGGAACACCAGAAAGAAAGCTACTGGTGCAGTCCAGGTGAGCAATTCTACTAGAGCCACAGCAGACCCGGTCAGCAGACCTCTGCCTGGACACTCCTACTAGTGCTGACTACTAGGAATATGGGAGCAACAGCTTCATTCTATTCTCAGGGAACATGGGTAGAACATAGATAGCTGGAGGATTCTTCTTTAAGCAATTTGACAATCTGCATCAAGAAGTTGAAAATGTGCATTCTCCTTTGTTCACAAATCCCACTCGGAATCATCTCTCTTAAATAAATATTTTAGCAAAGATAAAGAAAAATTATAAACCTGTGAAGTTATTTATTGTGACATTAATTATGAGCAAAACTATCAAAATCTGGTCATGGAAAGATGATGAAGAAAATTATGGCACTATAATTCAGGAATTTTTATGCAGTCACTAAAATGTAAAATTGTGAAGAAACAATTCATCATAGAAAATGTTTGTGATAGGCTGCAAATAAAGATGACTGTAGAGGCAAGACAGCTTCTATCTACTTTCTTGAAATGGGTCTTATATGAGAACAAGGCTTGGAAAAGAACATGTGGAGAAATAATTAATGTTATGAAGGGGGTAGGGGTAGATTTTTTTTTTAACATTTTTCATAAATTTTACAGGATGCTTGTTTTGATTTGGGCTACTGGTCTTGATTTTTTGCTCCTTTGAGAATAGTTCCAGACCAAGAAAATCAAAATTTCTCTCTGATAAGTAAAACATAAACTTACTCTATAAATTTAACCATAATCTTAAATGACTCAGAGGAAATTGTTCCTCTTTGGAATCATATGTCTTTCTGCAGAATCTGAGGCCAAAGATGGGAAGGTACTAATATAAATCTGAACTCAAATCTAGAAACTTATATGTCATTTTAATGTCTTTGAGCAAAGAATATACTCTTCTAACACTTTTATCTTCCCTTCTATTATCCCTGCCTCTAAACAGGGCCAAAAAACAGGTCCAGGATGAGATGAACATCTCTTCTACCAGCCTGTTTGTGCACTCTCCAAGGAGCACCTATCTTTGCAATAATATCGAGCCACTCCCAAGAATTTGGCTCACAAGATAAGCCCTTCTCATTGAGTTGGTGCATGGCTAACTCTAAAGATGGCATCACTAGGATTTCAAAAAGTCTATTGATTGTCTTGCCCCATGGAAACCTAAATGTAATATCTCCTAGGGACAATTAACTCCACAACTATAAAATGATAGAAAATGGATGGTGAACTACAGCCCTGAAGTAAGAGCACATTGCACAGGTTATTTTCAAATGGGAGTGGGATGTCCTTAAAATGAGATGAAGGATTTGGTAAGAGTAACTCCCACATCGCTGTTCCTCCAGGTCCAGATGGCTTTATCAATTCTATCTCCTTCCTCCATTTGACCTTGTGACATGAGCAAAGCAAGGGTAGTCACGTGTCACTGAACAATGGGATAAGTTCTGAGAGACGCGTCAGTAGGAGATTCCATTGCTGTATGAACATCACAGCACGTCCTTATACAACCCAGATGGTGCAGCTGACTGCACGTCTAGGCTACGTGGTGTGGCCTATTGTTCCTAGGCTACAGACATGAACAGCATGCTGCTTCATTGTAGGCAATTGCAACACAACAGTAATTCTTTAAGTATTTAAATATATCTAAAGATACAGTAAAAAATGCTGTACAAAAGATGAAAACAGCACACTTGTGTAGGACACTCACCATGAATGCAACTTGCTGGGCTGGAAGTTGCTCTGGATGTGTCAGTGAGGGAGTGGTGAGTGAAAGTGAAGGCCTATGACATTATTTTCACTGCTTCAGACTTTATAAACACTGTACACTTAGGCTACGCTAGATTTATATTAAAAAGTTCTTTCCTTGATAATAAATTAAGTTTAGTTTACTATAACATTTTTACTTTATAAACATTTTAATTTTTATTTACTTTTAGTCTCTTTTGTAGTAACACTTAGCTTAAGATACAAACACATTTTACAGGTATACAAAAATATTTCTTACACACTTACTCTGTAAGAATTTTTCCATTAATTTTTTTTTTTACTTTTTAAACTTGTCCATTAAAAACTAATTCACACACACACATTAGCCTAGGCCTACCCAGGGCCATCAATATCACTGTCTTCCGCCTCCACATCCTGTCCCATTAGAAGGTCTTCAGAGGCGGTAACACGCATGGAGTTGTCATCCGCTATAATAACAATGTCTTCTTCTGGAAACCTCCTGAAAGACCTGCCTAAGGCCTATTTTACAGCTAACTTTTTTTATATGTATAAAGAATACACTCTAAAATAACAGTTTAAAAGTATAGTAAATACAAAACCAGCAGCCAGCATAACCATTTAATAGCACTATCAAGTATTATGTATTGTATATGATTGTAGGTACCATACTTTTATACAACTGCCAGTGCAGCAGCTTTGTTTACAGAAGCATCACTACGAACATGGAGTAACGTAGGAATGTGATTAGGACGCAGGGATTTTTCAACTCCATTATA
This sequence comes from Loris lydekkerianus, assembly GCA_963574355.1. Taxonomy (NCBI): domain Eukaryota; kingdom Metazoa; phylum Chordata; class Mammalia; order Primates; family Lorisidae; genus Loris; species Loris lydekkerianus. The sequence continues at coordinate 47,678 of CAUYPK010017303.1, forward strand.
ATCTTATGGGGCCAGTTTGTATATGTGATCTGTCATTAACTGAAATGGCATGTGGTTCATGAACATATATACTGAGCATGTAGTGCTTGTAGAATCTAAAATTCCAAAGCATGTTCTTTAAATTCAAGGAGTTTATCATCTCATGGGCATGAGAAATGCACACCAACTTCAATTTGAGAACAAAGTATAACGTATGTAATAAAGTTTTAAAGTAACAGTCAACCTATATGGTATAGGATACAGATCTCCCTTAGAGTCATAGACTGAAGTTTAAATCTCAGTTCCACCACTCACTAACCAGGTGACACTGGATGACTCATTTCAATGTCTTAGAACTTCTATTTCTTTCTTTTTCTGTAAAATGAGAACAATAACAACAATAATTAGGCCTCATGTGTGTTAAAAAGAGCTGTCTAATGCAATCAAGTTCAGGTTTCAGAAAAACAACAAGAAAAAGTGCTATGGTTTTAAATCTTAGATGTGGACAAGAGCGGGTCAAAATAATGCCTCTTTTTAAAAACAGTGGGAGTAGTGAGGCAATGACTGAGGAAGGGATCAATACTGGACCTTCTCGTCATCACAAAGAAGCAAGCAATATGTGACAGTTGGGAGGAAACCGAGTTAGGAGCCACTCTATCCACTGGCCTGGAAGAATTCACTTGTATACACAACCTGGTCACATAAAAATGTCACCATCCACCAGGGAAATCCCTGATCTCCTAAGAAACACCACAGCCCCTCTTCTGCATGAACTAGAGGTAAAAACTTACTCTCCTAACAACTTACCTCATTTAAAAATAGCATAATTATCAGGAAGATCCACCTTCCCAAAATACGTTTGCTAGATATAAAAGAAGAGTAAATGAAAATGACCTAAATTGCAAAGAGCACTCAACATGGTCATGAAAATTGCAATGATTGATGAAAAATGTTACCAAATTTAACAACATAAAAAATTCATCATACAACTGTCTGTTTGAAGCACACGCTTAAAGGTGAGAAAAGAAAACATTCTCAGTAACTGTTTGACCACACAACAAAAACAGATGAATCATCAACTTGCAGAGCTCAGGGGGAAAGACCATAAACGCAGAGTCACACTACGAAGTTACCAAGGACAATCAACACTCCCCAAAACACAGGAAGAGCCAAGGGGACAGGATTAAGAATAAATAATGTTAGCAGATGAGTGAATGATACTGATTAGAGGCTTAAAGGAAAGAACACGGAACATATGGAAAACAGGTAAAGACGAGTGACCATAAAAAAAAAAAAAAAAAAAAAAAAAATACATTTAAAAAAAAAATCCAGAATCCAGAACATCTTACTTGACTATGCCAAACAAAAAGACGGATGTCCCAGGAAATCTTTACAAAATAATCCACACTAACCATCACCTGAAAAAGTTAATAGCCTTTTTTTCTTTTTCAGATTGATGTGAGGGTACAAACACCATGTGTTTGTGTGGGCATTAGGTAGAATCCCTGTTGTAGTTGCTCCACACCCAGGTGCACCAAATACCCTAACATTGTGCCTATTAAATGGGAGCAAACTCATTTCCCTCTCTTCTCCACTCTCCCCCTTCCCTGCAGCTGCTTCCCCCCATCTTAAATTGAATTGAGTTTTTCTCTTATGTAGGTGTGTATCAGATCGTCTATGGGTTCATATTAGTACTGAGTAATTGAATGCTTGCTTTTTAAAGAAAGATCTAGCCAGGCATGGTGGCAGGCACCTGTAGTTCCAGCTCCTCGGGAGACTGAGGCAAAAGGACTGCTTGAGCTGGAGAGTTGCAGGTTGCTGTGAGCTATGATGGCTCCAGGACACTCCACCCAGGGCAAAGGTGAGCCCTGACACCTGTCTCAAAAAAAAAAGAAAGAAAGAAAGAAAGAAAGACAATGGACAGAAAAGAAAAAGAAAGTGATTAAAGAAGAGAATCATTCAAAATGATCCTCCCCCTACCTTGAACATTGTATTTATCTTAAAACTATAAATGTATGTTTATCATCACT
>CAUYPK010017305.1:0-13036 GCA_963574355.1 Loris lydekkerianus
CAACAACAACAACAACAACAAAACTATATTTGCTGGCCCTGGCCAAACTGCAACAACAACAACAAAACAGCCAGGTGTTGTGGCGGGCGCCTGTAGTCCCAGCTACTCAGGAGGCTGAGGCAAGAGAATCGCCTAAGCCCATGAGTTGGAGGTTGCTGTAAGCTGTGTGATGCCCCGGCATTGTACCGAGGGCGATAAAGTGAGACTCTGCCTCTACAAAAAATAAATAAATAAATAAAAACTATATTTGGAATATGTGTTACAACATCAGTTTTCCTTTTGTAATACTTACTAACAGTAGAAAAATGACCAATTAATCCCAAAGTTTAAAACATTTATGGAGATAGGAAAACAAAACTCCAGGCAAGTAACAAGACTGAAAGACCTAAGTTTAAAATGGTGGTTTTAGAAGATGGGTTGTCAAAATTAGTTTTTTAAGTGGATTTGAAAAAAAAATAAAGTGGGAGGCCAACTGTGGTAGCTCACGCCTGTAATCTTAGCACTCCAAGAAGCTGAGGCAGGTAGATTACTTGAGCTCAGGAGTTCAAGACCAGCCTGAGCAAGAGTGAGACCCCGTCTCAACTGAAAAATAGAGAAATTAGACGAGTGTTGTGGTAGGTGCCTGTAATCCCAGCTGCTTGTGAGGCTCATCTGAACTCAGGGGTTTGAGGTTGCTATGAGCTATGATGCCAAGGCACTCTAGCCTGGGCAACAGAGTGAGACTCTGTCTCAAAAAAAGAGATAAAATGGTTTCTTAAAAACAGGATAGACAATTATGATAGAGAAGAAAAATGGTGACAAAACTACTTTGTGGTAAAGTTTGTATAGAATGGTATTTTGCAGAGAATAACAGAAGCATCTTTGTTTAAAATACACAGTATCATTAAGAGCCATGAAGTTAACTGACAATGTAAATGATTAATAATTATATTAATGTATATTAATAACATGTTAATTTATTAAATTACATGAAAACATGAAATGTTTTACTAAAACATTTCTATTAAAAACATAAAATACTTTTAATTGAATCCAGAAAATTCCAAATAATGAGCTTTCTCTGGGTTTTGATTTCTTTTCTTCACATAATATATTTAATAGAGTTGGACTAGGAATAACAGAACATCTCTCAACAGGAGTTTTAATTGGTGAGATTTAGAATTTTAGGTATTTTAGAATTAATTTTGGTCCTCTAAATAGGCTTGCTTGTAAGAAAATTCAGTTGAGTTTCAGGGTTATTTTAATATATTGGAAAAATGATATTGATTTAAGATTCCCTTCAGTTGGGGTTATAAGAGTTAAGTATCTTTTAAGAAGATTCCAAAAATTATTTTGATACTTATACATGATTTTTAATTATTTCCATGTTTTCCAAATATCATATTAAACTTTTAAATAAATTAATCTGTTCCATTAAAATTAACTATAAAGGGAATTTCTTTAAAGCAAAAAAAAAAAAAAAATGAAACTCCTCAACATAATACAGTTTATAATAAAAACAATTTAAGCTCTAATCAAAACTACCATTCATATGCATCAACCAGTTGTCTACAAGGTAATGCTCAAAGAATATGCTAAAAATGACAATATTTTGTAAATATTTCTTTTCTTTTTTTTTTTTTTTTTTTTGAGACAGAGTCTCATTTTGTTGCCCTTGGTAGAGTGCTGTGGTGTCATAGCCCACAGCAACCTCATACTCTTGGGCTCAAGAGAATCTCTCATGTCAGCCTCCCGAGTACCTGAGACTATACAGGCACCCGTCACAACACCTGGCTATTTTTAGAGATGAGGTCTCACTCTGGCTCAGGTTGGTCTCGAACCTGTGAGCTTAGGCAATTCACCTCCCTTGGCCTCCCGGAGTGCTAGGATTACAGGTGTAAGCCACCATGCCCAGCCTGTAAATATTTCTTACATGTGTCCTACGATGCTAAGAGGAAAATCCTAATGCTTTATCATTTTCTTTCTCCTTATCATCATAGCACCTACTTTACTAGCTCTTAACTATGTCTAAGCCTGCTTTACATACATTAACTCATGTAATCCACACAACAACCCTAGAGGTAGATACACACTACCTCCTTTTACCGGTGAAGAAACTGAAGCACAAAGCGGTTAAGTATCTTGTCCAAGGTCACATAGCTAGTATGAAGGAGCTGAAATATGAACCCAGGCAGTCTGGCTCTACTCTGAACCACACTACCTATTAACTATTACTCATGTTAATCCTCCTCTCTTTATCTCATGTTTTCACTAGTCACTTTTATACCTACTAGACTTTTCGCTTATATTTTGAGAATGAATTCTCACTAGTCCTGTAAGGAAAGTACATAATTCTTTCTTCCTATTACTAATGTGAAGATAGTAGTAACAAAAGTCTAAATTTAGAGAACAAAGTAGTATAAATTCTAATTCAAAAAGAATCAGAAGGCTGGGCACAATGGCTCAGGCTCTAACACTCAGGCTGAGGCAGGTGGATTGCCTGAACTCCAGAACTTGAAATTAGCCTTAGCAAGAGCAAGACCCTGTCTCTACTAAAAATAGAAAAACTAGCTGGGTGTAGTGGCAAATGCCTATAGTCCTAGCTTCTTGAGAGGCTGAGATAAGAGGATCACTTGAGCCCAAGAGTTTGACATAGCTGTGAGCTATGCCGACATGGCACTCTACCACAAGACAACTGATTGAGACTCTGTCTTGGGGGGTGGGGGTAGAAGAACTGATGATTTTGTATCAGAAAAGAAACTTTTGTTATAATTACACCAATCTCATCAAGCCTAAGCAATTAATCATCACTGGAACACAATTAGCTTCTAGGCAAAAGGATTTCCCTAAAGAAAGTACATTTAATGTAACTGAGCGCATGGAGTTTCACCTTCTCACTCTGCAGAAACATTTCCTGGATGAAAGCCAGAGACTAATTGAACACATTTCTGCCTTAGTTGTTTTTCTTCCTTTATTCCACCTCCTTCTGAAAAAACAGCACGGTATTAAACCAAAACTAAGATTCAGAAGAAAAAGCTTCCTGACCATGGTTGGCTAAAACTGCTTCTCCAAGCAGTCCACATCCTAACTCCAAGAACCTGTGGATGTTAACTTTTATGGCAAAAGGAATTTTGCAGATGTGATTAAATTAAGGGTCTAGAGATGGGGGAGTTATCCTGAGCGATCCAGACAGGCCCAGAGTTATTAATTACAGAGTCCTTTAGGAGAAGAGACACAGGGAGAGAAGGTGATGAGAAGGCAGAAAGAGATGTGAAGAGCCTGTGCCACTCTCTCTGAAGATGGAAAAAGTGGTCAAGAACCAAAGCATCTAAGGAATGCAGCTCTAGAACCTGGAAAGGTTAGAAAACAGATTCTCCCCTAGAGCCTCCAGAGGACGTATAGCCCAGCAGACACCTTGGTTTCTTTTGTTTGTTGTTGTTTTGAGACAGAGTGGTCACTTTGTTGCCCCTGGTAGAGTGCCGTAGCGTCATAGCTCACAGCAACCTCAGACTCTTGGGCTCAAGTGATTGTCTTGCCTCAGCCTCCCAAGTAGCTGGGACTATAGGTGCCTGCCACAATGCCTAGTTACTTTTAGATGCAAGGTCTCACTCCAGCTCAGGCAGGTCTCAAACATCTGAGCTCAGGCAATCCTTCCAGAGTGCTAGGATTACAGGTGTGAGCCATTACACCCAGCCTCTCTCTCTTTTTTTTTTTTTGAGACAGGGTCTTGCTATGTTGCCCAGGCTGGAGTGCAGTGGCTATTCACAGACGCAATCCGACTACTGATCAGCACAGGAGTTTTGACCTGCTCCGTTTCCAACCTGGGCCGGTTCACCCCTCCTTAGGCAACCTGGTGGCCCCCCACTCCTGGGAGGTCGCCATATTGATGCGATCAGCATAGTACACTATAGCCCAGAACTCGTGGACTCAAACGATCCTCCAGTCTCAGTCTCCCGAGTAGCTGGGACTACAGGCGCAGGTCACCACGTCCAGCTCTCTCTTTTTTAATGACACCTTAGTTTCAAACTAGTGAAACTCACTTCAGACTTCTGACCTCAAGAACTGGAAAATGAGAAATTTGCTCTAATCATTAAGTTTACAGACATTTGTTACAGCAACAACAGGACACTAATCAACTGAATTAACCTCTTGTTGCTGATTTGCTGTCCTACCCAGAAATGTACTCATTCCACTAATATCTACGGTATATAAGGCACTAAGTGAAATATTCTGCGTACAAAAAAATATATATATATATTTTTTGTCACAGTATTACCTTCAAGAGCTCACAGACAGCCGTGGCCTTCATCATCTCCTTGCCAACCAACTTAGTGAAACTGTTTCTTTCCAACAAGCAATTCAGCCAATCTGGCATAAAAGAAGAGTTCTGCATACCTGATCATGGATGAGCCCATGATAGAGGATGCTCTGCATGTCCCTGCAAAGCCGCTCCAGGCCACCATACTTGGACCAGACGTTGGGGCTGTTGGTTGACACCAAACCCTCCACAGTAGTCTTTAAATTACCCAGCAACTGCCAGTGCTCCTTCCTGCAAAGGCATCAATTATAACGATGGTTAGTTTAACTTTATTGTTCCTGATCCTATTCATGTCAAAGAAAGTCTACACCAAGCAGTCTCTTGCCCCACATCCTAACATTCTCTCACCCATCTAATTTTTCACTTTAGTACAAAACTCAACTTTGAGTGGATTAAAGTTGTAAAGAGCACTAAGATAAAAAACAAAAATGTCACATTTAAACGGCACATGTGCCATTATGCTTTGTCAAGTGATTTTCAACTACCTTGTTTGATACTTACATAAGTAGTATATAACCTATGTTTATAGGAATATGACCTGTTAAGATCATTTATGAACAATAACAGGACATGTGCAATATACAAAGATTTTGGTTCTGCTCAGAACAAAAGAAACCAAAAAATTAATTTTTATTTACTGTATTTCCAAGCACTAACTATATAGTATAGTGAAGGACAAAAAAATGCCTTTAATACATTACCTACACACAAAAATTATGGATAAGAATATAAATCACCCAAGATTTTTCCCCCACAATTTTTATTTATTTATTTAGAGATAAGAGTCTCACTTAGTCACCACGGGATTGGGATTGAGTGCTGTGGTGTCATAGCTCACAGCAACCTCAAACTCTTGGGCTTGAGCAATCCTCTTATCTCAGCCTCCTGAGTAGCTGGGACTATGGGCACTTGCCACAATGCCCAGCTCATTTTTCTATTTTTAGTAGACACGGGGTCTCGCTTTAATCAGGCTAGTCTCAAACTCCTGAGCTCAGGCAATCCACGTGTCTCGGCCTCCTAGACTGCTAGGATTATAGGTGTGAGCCACCACGCCTGGCCTCTTACCCCACAATTTTAAAGCTAAAATTGAGATTAAAATGTTTTAAGTTTAGAGCAGTGCCTGTGGCTCAAAGGAGTAGGGCACCAGCCCCATATTCCGGAGGTTGCGGGTTCAAACCTAGCCCCAGCCAAAAACTGCAAAAAAAAAAAAAAAGTTTTTAAGTTTGCACTCAGCTATTCTGGGACATCCTTCTAAACTAGATAGGTACTGGCTCATTCTCCTAAACCATTTAAAGTACTTGAATGGAAAAGTCTGAAAACTACTGTCCTAAAAGATCAGCAAGGTTCTTCTTAAAATTCCTAGCACTTGGCTTGGCATCCGTAGCTCAGTGGTTAGGGCACTGGCCACATACACTGGGGCTGGCAAGTTCGAACCCGGCCCAGGCCTGCCAAACAACAATGACAACTACAACCAAAAAATAGCCAGGCATTGTGGCGGGTGCCTGTAGTTCTAGCTACTCATCAAGCTGAGGCAAGAGAATCGCTTAAGCCCAAGAGTCTGAGGTTGCTGTGCGCTGTGACACCATAGCACTCTACCTAGGGTGACATAGTAAGACTCTAAAAAAAAAAAAAGGAAAGAAAGAAAGAAAGTTAGTCATGCCTGTAGTCCTAGCTACCTGGGAAAGAAGAGCAGAATTGCTTGAGCCTAGGAGTTTGGGGTTACAGTGAACTACCATGATACACTGTACTCTAGCCTGGGTAATAGAATGAGACCTTGTCTCAAAAAGGGGAGGGTGGCAGATAGATCTCACTCCAGTCTGTTGTACTGAAGGCCTTGTGATCAAGCATTTATTTGAGGCTGGGTGCAGTTGCTAACATCTGTAATCTTAGCATTCTGGGCGGCCAAGGCAGAAGGATCCCTTGAGTTCAGGAATTCGAGACCAGTCTGAGCAAGATTAAGATCCTATCTCTACCAAAAACAGAAAAATTAGCCAGGCAGGGGTTGTTATAGGAGTCAGTAGTCCCAGCTACTCAGGAGGCTGAAGCAGGAGGGTCAGTTGAACCCAGGAGTCTGAGGTTGCTGTGAGCTACACTGACAACATGACACTCTAGCCTGGGCAACAGAGTGCAACTCTGCCAAAAAAAAAAAAAAGGGATTTATTTGAACTAGGAGTCTCCAGGTAACCTAATGCCATGAAGTATCTGTGACCAGCCTTCCCTTATTCTGTCTCTATACTAGTCCTGGGAAATACCTCAAGATAACTAAAATGCACATAAGTCTATGATGGTCACTAAAATACCATTTATTGTTACATGTAAGGATTTGCCATCACAGAAGTCAACCGACTGCCAACTTTTGCTCACTCTACATCTCCTATGCTTCCTCCTTAAGGCTAACCTCTGGTTTGTTTTCACTGACTCAGTTTTCACATTCCAACAGATTAAATCTAATCTTACAGGCCTCAGAGCCAGCTGACTCATCAGATGCAGAGGTGACTCTGCATAACTCTGTTCATTCTGTATTTTTCTTACAAGGTTAACTGTCAAAGAACATCATAAAAAATCTCAAAAGCAGACATTAAGTGCCCTATCATTATAGGGCTTCCAAAACTATACAAAAACTGGAGGCGCCTGTGGCTCAGTGGGCAGGGCGTCGGCTCCATATACTGAGGGTGGCAGGTTCAAACCCGGCCCTGGCCAAACTGCAACAAAAAATAGCCAGGCGTTGTGGCAGGTGCCTGTAGTCCCAGCTATTCGGGAGGCTGAGGCAAGAGAATCACGTAACATAGGAGTTGGAGGTTGCTGTGAGCAGTGACGTCACTGCACTCTACCGAGGGCGATACAATGAGACTCTATCTCTTAAAAAAAAAAAAAAATTACTGAAAAACATTGAATTACAAAGAGCCTTAAAAATTACTGAAGAACATTAAATTACAAAGAACATTGAAATCCCAGCATTCCAATCTACTAATTATTTCCTCTGGACAAAGCTAAAGAACTTCCCTTCCTCACAATAGTGTCCCGGAGATGACAAAGCCACAAAAGAATGTAGCTTTTGTTCTAAGATACACTAAACAATCTATATTTGGTATATACTCATGCTGCAGAAAAGTAAACTTACAAAATGTTTTACCTACACAGCTGGTCTGTTTAGTGTCTTCATCTTTTAAAAAAAATCATCACTGACACATAATTGTACATATTATGGGATACACCTGTGTGTGTGGTGTGTAATGATCAAACCAGGGTATATAACATATCCATTACCTTAAACATTTATCATTTCTTTGTGATGAGGACATTCAAAAGTCTCTCTTCTAGCTATTTTGAAATATACAACATATTGTTCTTAACTCTAGTCATTCTACTGTGCAGTAGAACTTACTCCTTCCATCTAACTGTAACTCTACCTGCTGACCAAGCTCTCTCCATTCTTCTTTCCCACCTACCTTCCCTATCCTCTGGTAATCTCTATTTCACTCTGTGTATTTTTATGTTACCCAGGCTGGTCCTGAACTCCAGGTTTCAAGTGATCCTCTGGACTCAGTCTCCCAAAGTGCTGAGGTTTTAGGTATGAACCATGTGCCTGGCTGATATTTTTACTTATTGAGGAACATACTAACTTATGTTATCACCAGCAGTGTCTAAGTTTTCCTCTTTCACTTCCACATCTTCACCAACACTTGCTATCTTCTGATTTTTTTTTTTTTTCTGTTGCTGTTGGATTCAGTTTGCTAGTACAGTTTTTTTAAGAGGGTGGAGATTTTTGTACCTATTTCATCAAGGACAATTGTCTATAGTTTTCTCTTTTGTGTATGCGTCCTTGTGTGGTTCTAGTATCAGGGTAATGCTGGTCTCATAGAATGAGTTTGAAAGAATTCTCTTCCCTTTGATTTTTTTTGAGTAATTTGAGAACTAGTATTATTTCTTATTTAAATGTTTGGTAGAATCCATCAGTGAACCTATCTTGTCCTAGGCTTTTCTTAGATGGAAGACTCTATTACTGATTCAATCTCATTACCCATAATTGATCTGTTCAGATTTTCTATTTTTTCATGATTCAATCTTAGTAAATTTTATGTGTCAAAGAATTTGTTTCTTTCTTCTAGGTTTTCCAATTTGCCAGGATATATTTGTTCAGAATTGCTAATGATCCTTTGTATTTCTTTTTTTGTTTGTTTTTTCTTTTACCAAACACACAAGCGGTAAAAATCCTTTGTATTTCTGTGGGGTCAATTATAATGTCTCCATTGTCCTCTCTGATTTTATTTGAGTGCTCTTTTGTTCTTAGTCTAATTAAAGGTTTGTCAATTTTTTTATCTTTTCAAATAAAACTTTGTTAGTCTTTTATATGGTTTTGTTCAATCTCTCATTTATTTCTGCTCTAATCTTATTTCCTTCTACTAACCCTGCATTTGCTTTATCATTATCTGATTCCTTGTAAAATGTTACATTATTTACTTGAGATGGTTCTACTTCTTGGATGTAGATGTTAACTGCTATAAACTTAACTGCTATAAACTTCAATGTTAGTACTACTTTTGCTGTATCCCATTTGTATGGGTATGGTGTGTTAAGAAATTTTCTAATATCCTTTTCAATTTCTTCATTGATCCATTGGTTGTTCAGAAGCATGTTGTTTAATTTCCATGTATTTGTACAGTTTCCTAAGTTCTTTTTGTTATTGATTTCAAGTTTCACTGTGTAGTGGCTGAAAAAGATACTTGATATGATTTCAATTTTTAAAAATTTGTTGATACTTGTTTTGTAGCCTACCATATGACTTATCCTGGAGAATATTCCATGTGCTGTCGAGAATATGTATTCTGGCCGGGCATGGTGGCTCATGCCTGTAATCCTAGCACTCTGGGAGGCTGAGGCAGGTGGACTGCCTGAGCTCACAGGTTCGAGACCAGCCTAAGCAAGTAGAGAACCCTGTCTCTAAAAAATAGGTGGGCCTTGTGGCGGGTGCCTGTAGTCCCAGCTACTTGGGACATGGCACTGTACTAAGGGTGGCAAGTGAAACTCTCATCTCAAAAAAGAAAAAAGAGAACGTGTATTCTACAGCTCTTGGATAGAACATTCTGTAGATAGATATCTGTTAGATGCATTTGATCTAGGGTGTAGTTTAACTCTGATATTTCTTTGTTGATTTTCTGTCTGATGTGTTCATTACTTAAAGTGGGATATTAAAGTCACCTGATTATTATATTATAGTCCATCTCTCTCCCTCTAGCTCTGTTAATATTTGTTGTATATATCTAGGTGCTCCAATGTTAGCTGCATACATACTTGCAATTGTTATCTCTTCTTGCTAACTTGACCGCTTTGTCATTACATAATGACCCTTCTTGTCTATTTTTATAGCTTTTGATTTGAAGTCTATTTATTCCTGCTTTTCCTACTCTCCTTCAGTTTCTATTTACACAGAATATCTTTTTCCATCTCTTCACTTTCAGTCCGTGTGTGCCTTTAGAGATGAAGGGAGTTCCTTTGCTTTTTTTTTTGAGACAGATTCTCACTACGTCACCCTTGGTAGAGTACTGTGGCGTCTCGGCTCACAGCAACCTCAAACTCTTGAGTTTAAGCGATTCTCTTGCCTCAGCCTCCCAAGTAGCTGGGACTACAGGCACCTGCCACAATGCCTGGCTATTTTCTGTTGTAGTTGTCATTGTTGCTTAGCTGGCCCAGGTTGGGTTCGAACCTGCCACCCTTGGTGTATATGGTTGGCGCCGTAACCATTGTGCTATGGGCACTGAGCCAAGTGAGTTTCTTGAAATCAGTACATAGCTGGGTATTGTTTTTTTTATATCTATTCATTTAGTCTTTTAATTAGAGACTCAATCAATTTATGTTTAAAGTAATTATCAGCTTGGTGCCCGTAGCACAGTGGTTATGGCGCTGGCCACATGCACCGAGACTGGTGGATTCGAACCCGACCTGGGCTTGCTAAACAGCAACGACAATTGCAACAAAAAATAGCCAGGCATTGTGGCAGGCACCTGTAATCCTGGCTACTTGGGAGGCTAAGGCAAGAGAATCATTTACGCCCAAGATTTTGAGGTTGCTGTGCGCTGTGATGCCACGGCACTCTACTGAGGATGACATAGTGAGACTCTGTCTCAAAAAAAAAAATACAAAATAAAAAATAAGAGTAATTATCAATAAATAAAGTCTTACTAACAACTGCCTTATTACCTGTTTTCTAATTTTTTCTGGAGTTCCTTTCTTCTTTTCTCTCTTACAGTCTTCCTTTGTAGTATGGTAATTTTCTCTACTGGTGTGTTTTGATTCCTTGCTTTTCCTTTTTTCGTGTTATCTATTGTGGGTTTTTGCTTTGTGGTTGCCATGAAGCTTATGAAAAACATCTTGTTTGAAAATAACAGTTATTTAAAATAACAAGTTATTTTAAACTGATAGCAACTTATTTTCATCATAAAGATAGAAAAGGCAACAAATAAAAAACTCCATTCTTTAATTCTATTCCCCCCAACACTTGGAATTTTTAATGTCCCATTTTACATTGTTTTATATTTATCTATCACTTGTAGTGTCTTCATCTTTTTGTAATTCTTTACCCTGATGATACAATCATCCTTAGAGTTAAAATACCAAATTAAATTGAAGCCCACATAGTGGTTGAATTATTCCATTTATGCCTGAATCTTAGATGTAAGAAAAGAGATCACCAGCGAGAAATCAAACATTCTTTCTTTGTTTTTTAAACCACATTTGCAGCAGGTTAGGTCAATTTTTCCTATATTAAACCTGTTTGATAATTATTTGGATAATTATTACAGTAACCTTTATCTGGACACAGCTAGGGGCTTTGAAGTATATTAAGTTGAAAACAGCTCACTTTTACAAGAATAAAGAATGCTCTCCTTTAATCACCATAAATTAAATTCATGTTTAAGTGTCTCACTCTATGCCAAGAATCAGGCCTGAATGGCAAAGGAAAGCATAACCCAGCTCCACCAGAATCATTTCATCAACTTACACCCAATCTCAGAGTAAAGTCTTATTTATTTTCTTCTGGGAGGATTGTGATCACAATCCTCCTATAAAGAGGAATAGAAATTGCTTAGGTGACTCAAAGAAGTATTCACAGAAAAAAGTTTTCCTAAATGCCAACTCAGTCTTAAGATTGCCAAATTAAAATAAGAAATAACACTCAAGATCAAAATTTAAAGTTACAGGCGAGGTGTGGTAGTTCACACCTATAATCCTAATACTCTGGGAGGCTGAAGTAGGTGGACTACTTAAGCTCAGGAGTTCAAGACCAGCCTGAGCAAAGAGTTTGAGACCAGCGCATCTCTACTAAAAATAGAAAAACCTGGACACTGTGACAGGTGCCTATAGTCCCAGCTACTTGGGAGGCTGAGGCAAGAGAATTGTTCAAGTCCAAGAGTTTGAGGTTGCTGTGAGCTATGATGCCATAGCACTCTGAGACTCTGTCTCAAAAAAAAAAAAAAAAATTTAAAGTTACAAACTGGCTCGGTGCCCATAGCTCAGTGGTTAGGGCACCAGCTATATACACCAGGGTTGGTGGGTTTGAACCCAGCCTGGGCCTGCTAAACAATAACAACTCCAACAACAACAACAACAAAAAATAGCCGTTGTGGTGGGCGCCTGTAGTCTCAGTACTTATGAAGCTGAGGCAAGAGCTTAAGCCCAAGAGTTTGAGGTGCTATGAGCTGTGACGTGACAGTACTCTACTGAGGGCGACATACTGAGATTCTGTCTCAAAATAAATAATAAAAGTTACAAACTAATGTTTTTTACATTTTTAACTAATATATAACTAAAATATAACTAATCCCTAAAATTAAGTGAAATACATGATAGAAAATAAGCAAAAGTACTCTATAATTGTAAAATGAGATTAAATATAAGACATATACATTGTATACATATACATATCGTCAGTCCCCAAATGCTCTTTTTAGCAGTAAAAAGAAACAGCTTCAGCTCATTGACATATCCCTTCCATGGTGTGCTGTTCACCTGGAACGGGTCATGGTATCATTACCTGAGGTTATAGCTGAAGGTAAGGTTTTCTCAACTCAAGAAATTATTTGATCCCTGAAGTAGAGGGAGAGAGGTAGGATATCCACATGATAGGATATCGTGAAATAAAAATTTTTGATCAAAGGGGCTGGTTCCCAGAAGGAAGGAAGTTATTGTGGAAGGCCAGTCATGCTAAATTTGAATGACAACAAATTATAGAATTTCAACAAAGAGTAGATTTAACAAAAGGATGGAAAGTCCCTTAAGTCAGACTCCTAACTTGAGGATAGGCGTTCAAGACCAGCCTGGGCAACAAGGTGAGAACCCCTCCCTACAAAGTATTTTTAAAAACTAGCTGTATGGCTGGGCACAGTGGCTCATGCCTGTACTCCTAGCAACTCTGAGAGGTTGAGGCAAATGGATTGCTTGAGCTCTTGAGTTTGAGACCAACCTGAGCAAAAGCAAGACCCCCATCTCTACTAAAAATAGAAAAACTGATGGAGGAGGATTGCTTGAGCCCAACCTAAAGGCTGCTGTGAGCTATAACGCCATGACACTCTACCCAGGGCAACAGCTTGAGACTCTGTCTCAAAAAACAAAAAAAAAAAAAAAAAACTAGCCGGGCATGGTGTCATGCACCTGTAGTCTCAGCTACTTAGGAGGCTGAGGCAAGAAGATCACTTGAGCCCAGGAGTTGGAAGCTGCAGTGAGCTATGCTTATATCACCAC
>CAUYPK010017307.1:0-77109 GCA_963574355.1 Loris lydekkerianus
TAAATGTCTTAACACAATAACTAAGAAAATGCCAGGAAGGCTATGTTAACCAGTGTGATGAAAATGTGTCAAACGGTCTATAAAACCAGTGTATGGTGCCCCATGATCGCATTAATGTACACAGCTATGATTTAATAAAAAGAAAAGAAAAAAAGATCATTGTGTCTTCTTGGTGACTCCATCTTCGTGTATCGTGTCTCTCTATCCCTGGTCATTTTCTTTGCTCTGGAGTCTACTTTGACATTGCTGTAGCCACTTGAGCTTTCTTTTGATTTGTTTTTGCTTAATATATATTTTTATGTCCTTTTAATTATTTCTTTACTTGAATGATTTTCCCACCAGGCTTGGGTAAGAGTGAATGATCCTTGGGACATTTTCTTAAAGCTTTTGAACCCTCTTTGCTCTTTGTATGGAATTTCAAAGATGCAAGCCCTTTTCTGGTAAGTTTCTTTCTTGCTGAATTTATTCTTTTTCAATTAGATTTTCCTGCCTTCTATGACAATTACACATGTCGTACTGCACCAGCACTGTCAGAGACTCGCTCTGCACCTTCCCTGTGTTAGTCTGTGCTCAGGCTGCTGCAAGGTAATTGCAGAGCCCCCTTCCTGTGGCCGCGTAAACAAAGAGCTGCGGTACCTGTGGTGACAAAGTGCTGTGGGGAACAAAATCAAGCATCGAGTGAGGGAGCCAGAGAGAAAGGGGGCTGGGCAGGCGGGTCAAGGAGAGAGCTACTTGAGAAGTGGTCACAGAAGCCTTTGTGGGAAGGGACATCTGGGCAGAAAGGTGGTAGAAGTGTGGGTGTACTGTGTGGAACATGGGCAAAGAACATTTGGCCAAAGGAACAGCGAGTGCATAGGAGAGTGTGTTTGGGCTTCTGAGAATGGTGTGTCCAGTAGAACAAAGCAAGTGGTGTTAGAAGGATCTTCTGAACCAGCTAGAACATGGCAGGATTTTGAAGTCCTGCAATGAAAACTGTCCAAATCAAACAGTACAAGGGAGGCCTGAACTTGCTGCTCTGGGAGTAGGGGTGGGCAGGGAAGAAGGATGCTGCTGTGTGTTATTAGTGCAGACTGAGTGACCTTGAAGGCCACTGAGATGTGTGGGCCTTGTCTGGTGTGAGTAGGTGTCAAATTCCTTTTCTTACCCAAGGTTCAAACAATTTTTTTGTTGTTGTTCCTTATTAGTCTTGAACATAGAGGACAGTCTTAAATGAGGCATGTGCTGCCTTTCATCCTTTCTCTTGTTTGTGAAGTGGGGCTTATACTTGTTGTATTTCTTAGGTATGTTAATTCACATGTAAAATCCTTTGGAAAATTCGAAAACTACCTAGTAGATGTTTTCACAGCAATCATCACTTGATAATCTGGAAAATTCCATCTCATTGGTGGGTTAGACAGTCCTGTTCATGCACCCATGATTTCCCCATACTTTGTAGTTTTTCCCACTGTATGGAATGTCACAATGCTTTCTGTTGCCCTAATGGTTTGTTTGGATTTGTATTTTCACCAGAGTAATGGGAATAGCCATCGGAAAAGAGAGATGGGGCACACTACTGCACCTCTGTTCAGCTGGTCAGCTGGGAGTTTGTATTTGGGCAAGGGTGTGTTTGTGTTTGTTTGTACTTGATGTCTGTCTAGGAAGAGTAAAATGGAAACATTGACCAAAATAGTGGAATTATTATGTTTCAGAATGCAGGCATTCACAAATTTTTATTTTATTGCAGGTATTTCTTGGTGGATTTTTATGCACCAACAACAGCTGTTGAAAGCATGATGGAGCACTTGTTTCGAGACACTGATGTGATTAGACCGAATATTGTAAAACATCCTCTGACCCAGGAAACAAAAGAGTGTGAAGGGATTGTCCCGGTCCCACTTGAAGAAAAGTTATATTCCACGAAGAAGAGGAAGTGAGAAGATTGACCAGATTTTAGCCCTGAATTTAATTCTCTCTCATTGCACAGCACAGATGATGTGAATAGTGTATAGGTTGGCCTTTACGTGAGAGTGCATTGCAGGTACATCTGATTTTTCTAGGGTACAGGGAGACTGCCCACTGAGAACTGCTCTGTAATCTGCAGGCCCAGCAAATCATTCTTGATCTTGTTTTCATTAATCTAACTTCTCTGGCAGGACTTTCTTCTCACAACAGTCACATCATTTTGATGAGCAGAACTTACAAGACTGCCTAAGATTGTGTGCTGGTCATTCAGACTGTTTAACCGTGCAAAAATAAAACTGGAAGACCACTGGATTGTATGGACAACTTTTGCTCAGAGTTAATAAACTTGATGGGAGAAACTCCAGGAGTTGTTTTTTGCCTTCATCTATTCCCTTACGGCACATGGCCCAGGGCTTCACGAATGCCCAGTGTGGTGGGAAGGAAGTATTTCCTCCAAACCTGCTGAAATGCAGAGGCAGGTTGGGGGGCAGTGGAGGTGTGTCTCTTTCTTGACCACAGGCCATTCTACAAAATGAGGAAGTTTTTTCTCTTCCTTCTCACTTGTCTTTGTGGAGGGACTTGTGTGTTCTGGGGCGGCTGAGCTCTGGTGCTGCTTCTGTCATTTCTTTTCCTTGGCACCTGCTGGCTGCCCTGCCTCGGTTAGCCACAGGCAGGCCTCCTTAAGGAAGTCACATCCTGGCAGTGGCTTGGCTTCTGGGATAGGTGAGGATAAGTTAGTCACTTGCATGTCATCCCCTGTCTCCTCAGGGCTGGAGAATTGGGAAGACTTGCCCAGCCCTTCCACCTTCCCAGGGGTGCCCAGCACAGAGTGTTTGTCACTGGCACAGGGAACAGAGCTTCTGTGTATAGTCTGTGGTTATGTTGATTCGTATGATCAGACCACTGTGAAGCAGGATGCAGCTGAGAGACCTGGCCTCTGCCACATGTTTAACTGTGGCAAGACTGAAGGATGGAGAGATGTGTGCGAGATACCCAAGAAGGGCACTTCTTCAGCTCCCAGGCAGTGCTTCCTCTGTGCAGCTGCCTGTCTCTGCACTGGGTGACCAGCTCTGTCACTTTGCTTATTCTTATGAGCAGGTTGTATCCAGCTTCAACTTCTACAGAAGTGAAAAGCTATAGTAAAGAAGGTTGTTAAGAACTGTAGAGACAATCTGGGAGGACGTGCTGCTTCGTGTCTTACTGGAAGTTTCCTGAAGGCAAGGCCCTCAGTGCTCAGGAGCAGCTCCTCTGCCAAACGCCTCACGTCTCTGTCTGCTTTCGGGTGCCACCTGAGGGACAGTCTGTTCTGTAGAGCTTACTAAGTGTGTGTCGTACTGCATGTTTTTTTCTGTGAGCCTCATTTAATCCTTTCAGCAGCCCCTTGGAGGGAACGTGTTATCCCACTTAGATTTGACTTTGACTCCATGGGTACCAGGTGACAGCTGGGATCTTGAACTGGGAATTCTGATGCCATATGGTGTTTTCTGTCCATCTCATAACATTGAGGTTGTCTTTGTCCTCTGGGGAACCTGGGCATCTGTGGTGAAGTGTCACCCGTCAGGTAATGATATTAGTTCTTGGGGCTTGAATGTGCCACTGGTACTTCCCTTTTCCTGCACCCACTAGTCCCCGAGAAGACTATTGACACCATTGGGCGTTACGGGTTATGCAGGTGTCCAGAGTCCTGTGGTACAGTTTAGAGTATTCGGAAGGAGGCTGGCTAGTGCGGTGGCAGCTCCCCTCCTTGGAAGCTCTAATATGAAGCCACTGTATTTCCCCTCTGAGCCTCTGCAATCTCAGCAACAAAGGGCCCTCGCAGCCGCTGACCTGTCAAGAGAGCCGGCGTTGTGCGGGCAGCTCGTTAGCTGTCAAAACTGAGCCTCCCATCTTCTTGCCCAAGCTGGGGTAGCCCAAGGCACTGTTTGGGTAGTCCACTCCTACACTGGACAATGGTAAATGTGGGCACAGGGCTGTAAGTAGAGCTGTGGGCAGAGATGGCACCTGGCTGATAGTTCGCTGGGAAGGCTGGCAGTGTGGAGGATGCCAGGGGGAGGTGCTGCTGGGGGCAGTGCAGGAGGTGAGAAGATGGGCCGTGAAGCTGAACCCTGCAGGGTAAGGGGTGTTGTGTGACATGGGCAGGCGACATGGTGCATGAAGATGCCTGAGGTCTGGGCTGGAGAATAGAAGGGCAGAGGGGAAATAACAAGGAACCAAGATCTGGGAGGCTGGAGAACCCTGAGGAATAAGCGCAACTCTAGGGTGTCTGATGGGATTGAGCCACAGACTCAACAGAGAGTGGCCTCAAGTGAAGCAGCAGCTCAACCTGGTACATTCATGTTTGCGCAAAGGGCTGTCTTCGGGCTTGTGACCTTGACTCTGAGGGTCCACTTTGGACGGGATCGATCTGACTGATGTTCTTGGCTTGCCCCAGCTACACGGTAGGACACCGTACTGGGAATTCTAAGCAGAACTTAAGAGGAATTTCTCTTAGCATTTATGATACAACCAACAGTCAAGGTCATGATCCTTTCAGTGCTCAGTTACTCCTAGTATTTCCTGAAAGACTTTTACTTTTGCCAGCAGCTCTGCTACGTGCCTGGAGGATTGTGTGCTGACTCGGGTGCACCAGGGCCAAGGGCCTGAGAGGGGCCGCGTTTCAGCAATGCTTCCAGGAGTTGGCAGCGCCCAAGTGCAAAGGTAGTGGCCACAGTTCAGGCCTGTGACAAGCCAGGGATTGTTTTGTGAAGGTGGGCCCAGGGAGACAGAAGATGAGGTGGATCACAGGGCCCAGGAAGCTGTTCCCTGAGTTTCAGAAGCTGCTTCTGTGACATTGTGACATTCACCAGTGTTGGATGCAGCCTTTCAGGAAGCATCCTAGAAAAGCCGTTGTCCATTTCAGCTCACCTGGAGGATACAAGACAGTGCTGTCTTTACCCTCCTGACAGCTCCATGAGGCACATGTCCCACTCCGGAGTGGCTTGCCCATACCCACTCACCCACAGCCACAAGGGGAGGTGTTGAGGTGGGGGTGCTGTGTACAGAGTCCACTCTTTGTCTGTACCCGCTCCTGGAGCCAGGCCCCAGGCGTCCTCACTGCCACAGGAGGGAGAGTTTTTATTTTATTTTATTTTATTTTATTTTTTGTTATAATGGATTTTTTTTTAATGGGCAAAATTTTCCTCATTTTCTTGGGGTGAGAGGGTACTTCACTAGGGAACTAAGTGAACAGATGGGAAACAAGCCTAGAAAAAGAAGGGCTGGGGAGGAATCTCTGCAGTAGTGCAGGCACTAGGTTGTAACCAGGACGATAACTGGACAGAAAGGAAATGGAAGAGACAGGTGAGGAACAGGGAAAGAAACGGAACATTAGTTAATTGTATTTGGTTGAAATTATTCTTGTGCTAAAATAAAAACATTTTACAGGGAAATAATTGAAGTCATTAATGGAGGCGGGAGAGAGATCAACAGAGCATCACAACTTAGAAAATTATCTGGAGATTGATCACTATTACATTGATTCACTGACGATCTAACCACAGTTTTAATTAACTAGGTGATTAATTTTTTTCCTAATATAACTTTGAATATATCATCTTTTCTCAGTCCTTGAATTATGTATTATAGAGTAATTAGACTGGTAGGTCTGTGAAATCTAAAGGAGCCAATCTTTCAAGATGGATCCTGAATGGCTACCTGGGCGAGGGAGAGTTTTTAATCTTAAGTCTTCAAAGGGAGTGCTGAGAAGAACAGGAGAAAGCTTAATGTTTCCTAGAAACCAGGCTTTGTCCTGTCCTGCTGCCGCCTGCTCAATCATTTCCCACAGAGCTTTTTTTCTCCGCGTTGCTCCGGGGTGTATTTAGAGCACATAAATGGCAGGTGCTATCCTGGGCAGGACACAAAGGCCAAATGGATAGTGTCCCTGACCTCAGGGCTCTCAGATGAGGGGATAGGGATATTTAGCTGTCTAAATTACAGCCATAATAAACATAATAATTGAGGTTCAGACCAAGTGCCATGGAAACGGTGACAACTGCACTGGGGCTAGGAGGTTTCCCAGCAGGGCTGTCCTAGCAGCTGGCATGGCAACTGCTAGTGAGGGGCACAGGCCAGGAGACGAGAGGTGACACCCATGGGCTCCTGTGGTTCCTGGACCAGGCAGGGACAGTGTGGTGGCGGGAAGGAGTGTGGAGCGGGCCTACAGCTGGAGATCAGACTAAGGATCTTTTCGGAGAGCAAGAATGAGTCCTGTGCATATTAACTTCCCTGAAGTGTCCCCTAATGGAGCGACCCTGCCTCCTGCATGTTTGTGAGGAGAGAAATAATTCTGCAGATTGGCCCTGGGAAAGTGCAAAAGGGGGCTGAAGCCAGGGCTTCTGCTGTGCAGGTGGAGGGGGATAAGTAGACAAGAGAGTGGGAGTGCTCGCGTACTGACCCCACCGACCAGGGTGCGTCTTGCAGTGTGCGTGGGAGCGGGTGAGAAGCATGCCCTGTCCTTTGCTGTGCTACAAACCAGGACTCAGCAGAGAGATCGCAGTGGAAACGGGCAAGAGAGTGGATGGTGGGGAGTTTCCAGGGCAATTTACGGGATTCTTGGTCATGCTAAAAATAGTTCAGCAGAGGAAGGAGCATAGGACTTTGGGTGGGAGGCCTCTAAGGGCCCTGGCACTGACGCCCACCAGCATCTTGACCATGAATAGTGGCTTCTCAGTATCCTCATGGAAAGTTTGTCCAGGGAACCAGCCTTCCTCAAAGAGCCCTTCTGGAATCAGCCCTTGGATTGAGTTTGCTGAGAGGTAGTTCCTTCAGTGATCCAGGAACTGGGTAGTTGGTAGGACAGGGAGATGGGGAAGGGTTAAAAGGATATCTCAAGGACTTGTTTTCATAACCTGGGGTGGGGGGAGGTTCTGTGGGTTCTGTGGGGATGTTACTCTACTTCTAAACAGAATAGGCACTGTCTTCAATCAAGAAAACAGCAAAGGGAGCCCCAGGGGTCAGCAGTCGTTTGCTGGGGTCAGATTGCCAGCATTCTTTCTATTCTCTGAAAACTGAAGGTTTAAAAGGATATGGACTTAGAATCAAATACAAGGAAGAGGCATTCTTTTAGTGTTATATGAGGAAAAGAGGGTGATAACCAACAAGTCCACAAGTAACAGTAAAGTCTAGTTTTTGAGTACTATACTGTGACCCCCCCAAATCAACTAAGTTTGCAGTAACAGCAGCAATACCTACATGACCCCGTGTGTTTCCAGCTCCCTGGCAATATGACAAAATTATCAGATCAGAGACCTGGAACCAAACCTCCTCTCCGGAGTACTCACATCTTTCCATGACTAGATTGTGACTAGGTATTGCATCTGAACCTTGTCCCCAGAACACCAGCATCATCACATTTCCCAGAGAAGGCCATTTGCCCTGAGACCATTCCATTGTCAGCGGAAAGAACAAGGAAGCATTGTTCAGCAGACAATGCCAGAAGTTAGGATTATGCAAAAATGCACTCTTTACCCTCTATTTCAAGGAAGTGGAAGACTCCCTTGTTTCCATAACCTCACACAGCCTAGGTGATTGTGACTTGGACTGGCACCCTTTGTCCAGATGGATCCCCAAGTGTAAGCACCTCTTTGCGGAAGATGATCTATCACTCACCTTGGGCAGAGGTGTCAAGCTCCACAAGGGCACAGTCAGTGCTTGCTATGGGAGAATTTCAATTTCATGAATCTCCCGCTTGTTCAGATGGACTTGTAAGCTCCAAACCAGAATTTGTGGTGGCTTTGCAGTCATTCACGGGTATGCATAGAATGCATTAAATTTGAGTTGCCTGACAAATCCATTCCCAGCCAAGGTCGAACAGAGCAACATTCTGCCTTCTTGTTTTAGCTCTTACGCTCTTTGTGTCTTGTTCACAGGCTACTTAGTGCCGTGTTTCTTGGATCTATGTATTTTTTGTTGGTGATTAAAATGACTCCCAGTATAGCACTGAAGTGCTGTGTTGCTAAGGGCAAGGGTGTGATGTGGCTTAGGAAGAAAATACCTAATAGATAAGCTTTGTCCACACATGAGTTCTAGTTCGGTTGGCCTGGAGTTCAGTCTTAATGAATTAACAATATGTAGTAAATGAGATGTCTTTAAAAAGAAACACACACAAAAAAGTCCTGACTGATGGGTTGAGCTGAGCGTTGTGGCCGGGGCTCCCTGGGTTCCCTGAGTCAGTGTCCACAGCAGCTCCATGGAACATAACCACTTTGAATAATGAGAATTTTGCTTTCTTTTTCTGCTGAGGACCTCTCTGATGGCTTTCTGTAATTCTCCAACTTTCATCTAAATAAAGATTTGTATTCTCATGATTGTTTTCTTTCTGCTTGTGTCCTGTCACTCTGCCTCCTCTTCTCCCTCCTTCACTTTTTCTTCTCCACCAGCTCCTGCTCCTAATGGACTAGAAAGCTTTTCTCTTTGAGAACACTTAGATATTACCTGGGGAGAAGGAGACAGACTGGCAAGGCAGAGCCCACACACAATGCCTCATTTGTCTCCAGCCTTAGGGGCAGGTGGGTCCAGTGGGGTCACCTGACGCTGGGGAGGGGGATGAGAAGAGGGACAGCAGTCCCCCTCCAGGAGCCATGAGTGCTCAGGGGTTTTCAGATCCTCCAAGTAAACGCATTTTAATTACCTTTAAGACAACAGTAAAGAGTTGTTCACAAAGCACAAAGAATTTTAAAGGCACTGGTTTTACTGAGTTAGCAGTTACAACAAATGTTCCAAAGGTTATCTCCCAGATAAGTCTACTATGGAAGAGGTTATTGAATGTGGTTAAATAAAATGTTAGGGAAGTCTCTGCTCAATACCACTCTGTGCCTCCTAGTCACAATGAAATGGTTTGGCGCTTAAATTTGTTCTGGTGACATATGACAAGAATATGGGTGACTGTCACCAGCTATGAGCGCTGTTCCTCTGCATTCTTTCCTGAAACTTGCACATGGATTGAGAAACTAGAAACATTCTTCCAGAAAATCCAAACATACCTAAAAACTGGAAGATCATATAACCAATGTAAGGTACCTACCACTCAGATTTAACAGGTAGTGTATTCTTGCTATATAGCTCTCAGCTCTTTTATTTCAAGGAAATAAAATGTTAGCTGGAATTGAAATCCTTCTTTGTACCCTGTCTTCTCCTATTGCTTCTTTACCAAAAGGTAACCATCAGTCTAAAATCATAACATGTATCGTTTATATCCATGTTTTGACATCCAGCAGCAATTTATAACATTGTTTTGTGGATTTTTAATTAAATGGATTCGTGGTGGGTAGACTTCAGGGACTTGCTTTTTTAAATTCAGCACTATGGTTTTGAGATCCGTCATGTGGATACTTGGATACTTACAGACCTAGTTCACTGATTTTTACTGTCGTTTATTATGCCATGTGTGGCTATATCACAGTTTATCCACTTGCCTATTAAAGGGCGTATCCAGTTTGACAGGGTTCCAAGCAGTGCTGTAAACGTTTCGCTGAAGGTGGAATTACTGGCTCATTGGGTATTTTCATTTTCATCTTTACTCATTATTGACAGATTTCTCTCCAAAGTCACTGTATCAATTTATGCATCTGTCAGCAAGATATAAGTGTTCCTGTTTTCAAACAGCTCCCAGTGGTATAATGTGTTTTAAAAACCATGATGGTGTAATGAGTGTCAAGAAGTGTCTCTTAAACTTTTTCATGGAACCAGAAAAAAACCCATGCAGCTAAGGCAGTTTTTAGTAATAAAAACAAAGATGGGGGCACCAGCATACCAGATTTTAGGCCATAGTGGTCAAGACAGTATGGTACTGGCACAAAAATAGAGATACAGACATTTGGAATCAAATAGAAAACCAGGAAATTAAACTAATATCTTACAACCACCTAATCTTCGATAAACCAAACAAGAACACACACGAGGAGAAAGACTCCCTATTCAATAAATGGTGCTGGGAGAACTGGATATCCACATGTAAAAAACTGAAACTGGACCTACACCTTTCTCCACTCACAAAAATTGATTCAAGATTAATAAAGGACTTAAATTTGAGGGATGAAATGATAAAAATCCTCAAAGAAAGCATAGGAAAAACACTGGATGATATCAGCCTGAGGAAAGACTTTATGAAGACGACTTCCGTGGCAACTGCAACAACAAAAATAAACAAATAGAATCTAATTAAACTGAAAAGCTTCTGTACAGCCAAGAAGACAACAACCAAAGCAAATAGACAACCTACACAATGGGAAAGGATATTTGCATATTTTGAAGCAGACAAAAGCTTAATAACTAGGATCTACAGAGAACTCAAAAAATGAACAACAACAACAAAATATGTATATGTATCTCCAAAGAAGAAGAAAGAAAAGGTAAACAATGATAAGCAACAAATGGGGAGGAAGTAGGCAGTTCAGCAAGAAGTGAACTTTAATAGCTCTAAACAAGAAGCTAGGAGGCACTCTGATTATAAGATAAGCAAATAATTGCATGCAAAGCAGATCAAGTGTCACATAGTTTCATAACTGGCCTAAGACAACTAAATCATGAAATTACCAAATATAAAGAAACCCCAAAATTTTCCAACTTCACTCTATTCAGCAGGCACCCTCTCCTTTCCCTCCCCCCTCCTGGCCCATCCTCATCCCTCCCCATCCCCACCCCCACCCCACTCCCAGCAAGCACCAGACCAAGGAACACAACTGTTTGTCATGCCTCCTCATTCAGGGGTCTAGGAAGCCATGCACGCTGTTAGATAACTGAGGATTCTGCAGCTTATCCAGGGAGTCCCCTCTGCCCAGCTGTCCCTGCAATTCTGAAAATCCCTCCAGTTCCCTGCAGGTTGTACCAGCTTTAATCACAAGTCACCAGCGCTCCTTTCCACTGCCTCCCCACATGCTCACCAGCTTTGCCAATGGGAAAGAAGTGAAGGCAGGCTATGAACAGGCACCTGAGAAACAAACACACCAACAAACAGGAGAAATAATTGTTACAGCAAAAACTGAGTTTTCCATGACCACACTACTGGGCTTCAAACAGGCTGAGCGAGGGAATAGCAGACCACTACCCTGAAGGACGGTGAGAACAACTGGCTCACTGTACCACTTAGTTACACCACAAATCAATCACTGGCTAAAACAGAATAAATGCTAAGATGAGCTTGGTGGATCAAATCTTAAAATTTTAATATTCCATCATTATTCACACATTGCTAACAGTAAGACCTGACTTTGTCCTAAGTGTGCCAAAAGGGATATTTTACTAGAACATAATCAACACTTTTCAATTTCTATAAGACAAAACCAACTACAGAACCACCTCCATGTTGAGTTGTTTAAAAAGTTGCAGGGGATTCTAAAGAGGAAATGCTCAGGTCCTGCAGCTGCCTCTGCTAATGCCATAGGACCATATGTCCAGGTGGGTGGTACTGTCAGAAACTACGGGAAAAGGCTATGTTTTGAGATGCAGAGGTTTTTGCTAAACACCTATACAATTTTCCAAGCATACTCCAGAAGTTACTTGTACGTGTTCATGAAAAATGAGTAAAGAAAAACAGCCATTTCGTGGGGAGAGCAAATGTCTGAGTGCTAAAATGCTTTGGAAAGCACCTAAACACACACAGGTCAGTGGAGACCCAGGTACCTGCAGGCTGTAGGTGCAGAGGCAGCAGCTGCCCAGCCACAGGGCTGCTAAAGGGAAGTGCACGTCCTAGGGCCTCCCGTCACTCCTCAGGTAGAGACATTGGACAGGAAGCCACAGCTCACTGCCCCCACCTCAAATTGAAATATCTAAGATCAAATAACCTTTCTCTGAGAATGGTCCAAGCATCACTCTTTCTGAACTCCTCTGCAAAGATGAATCTGTTGTCAGCTCCCTAAAGCACATCAGTAATATAAATAAACTCAGAAGAGTTAAAAACCTTAAATCCATCAAGCTCAAATTCGGTTGCACACACAACAAGCTTGTTGAATGATAACAGATTCAGAGTCCCACACATGAACCTGTGGGGTACTTTCTCACACACTGCTCAACACTCAGAAAGGGGGCATGTGCACAGAACCACCTTCTGCTTTGCTCTTCTGTACAAGCATGAGCCTGGCCTCTAGCAAAAGAATCAAAACTAAGACATTCAGATCAGCAACGTTCTCGAGGTGACAAGGAACCAAGGTCAGGGCACCCTAAATGGAAGCTGGAAAAAGTCTGCTGTCCTGGCAACGGAATGTGACCTGATGACCCACTAAGCTCCAGACAGCTTAAGGCTTCATTCTTTTCCTCCACTTTTACCCTGGAGCAGAGCAATTACATGTTCCTGTATCCAAAAAGCTCTTTTTATGTCTGTTACCCATTCTAGTGACTGAAAAGGTGACTCATACTTCACATGGGAACACTACCTCACGATGTACACTCTCCACAGTCTCACTTTCCTAAAGACCAAACCTTACCATAACACAAAAAACCCTTTCTGAAAGAGGTTCAGCCCTCACTTTTGACCCTTGGCTGTGAACTCGAGGTTTAGTCACCTCATGTGCAGTAAGTAACAAAAACAAGTTTCTACTGGGCAGATAGCTGGAAACCCACCCAGGCAAAACTGTCCAGGCAAAGTAAGACAAGACACCCGCCAGGCATGACGGTCACCACTATGCAGCGGGCACGGAAGTCTGGAGTGGTTCTGCAAGGGGAGCTAGAGACAGACTAATGCTGCACTGGGAGGGTTTATCTACCTAAGATGCCCAGAAGTTCCCAAAGACAAACTGCCAGAGTCTACCTGGAAAAGAATGATCTCAGAGTGCACACCTACTGGGGGGGGGGGGGGGGGGCGGAAGAGAAAGAGAAAGACACACAGTCAACTTCAGAGAAAGGCCACTGGCAGGAATCCCACACAAACTGTCTTTACGTACATCAATCAAAGCTCTTGGAACCCAATGAACTACACTAATAAATTACATCAGAGGCTGAACAATTACCAAGGTCAGAGGACTGAAGTTGTGAATTATTATTTTTATTCTTGTTTAAACAAAAGGCATCCCTCTAACTGAACAGCTCTGGAGAATGATATATGGCCCATGACACCTCCAGCTTTGCTTTCTGTCCCAATTCTCCTCAGCTGAAACCCTGACATATCTCATTTTCAACAGCCCAATGCATTACATGCACGTACTAGTTTAAAAGATTAAAAACATAATCCAGCAGTGAGCAGTGATGTTTCTAAATTAATATGTGCTCCAAAGATGCTCCAAGTGGGCATGTTTATTTTGTTACCACACCATCTAAATCCAGAGACTCCGGGCATGACAAGGGAGACCGTGGGCCCTGACACTTCAGCATACCTCCTTGGAGATGCTGAAAAAGGTCAAGAGTATAGAATCTGAGTGCACAGTGGACTGTGCACCGGCAGAAAGCCCTGCCATATAGTCGGCCCTTATGAAGAGCTAAATTTCCTTTATCACTTAATTTTTCTTTTTAGTTATAGGAATAAAATATCTGAAGAGGATTTTCAGGGAATCCCCCTGGGTCCCAGTTTTCCACTTCTTTTAAGTGCACACTGTTATTCAATGGTCTCTAATGCCCAGAAGGAGCAATGAGGCAAGCCTCGCCCATCGAAGAAAAGACGCAAGTGGAATCCATATGTTGGATTTCAAAAATAAGAACCATAAAGTACAATCTTTGTGAACAGCCATGTACAGAGATTTAATGACCCCCAAGGCATGGCACTGCTGAAGCCCCTTGAGGTCTTCACTGTATAAAGCCCAGGCTTTAAGTACACAGGTAAACTTCGCAGGAAGCAGAATATGCAGCACCTTATGCTTCTTTTTTTACACTCACTTATTGTGGGGCCAGAAGGAACAAAAGCTTCAGATTTTGAAATATAGCCTATCAGAAAAATAATAATGTTTTCAATTTAATAACAGTCACCATGTGTTGCTAATACATTTATAACAGAAAGCTAAAAATGTCAGCTTCTAGAGAAATCTCACTTCAGAGAGATCTTCAGTAATAAATTGACTCATCAAGCACCAACAATCACCCCCAACCCTCTGGGCCACCATCCTTGAGCATCATTTCTCATTTTGAAAAAATATCGGCACCTTCTGAATTATTTTTTATTGAGTACATGCATCCAATTATATACCAGAAAGAAAATCTACAAGGCAAAAAATACTTGTCCAGACATTCTCCATAAGATAGCATCTTTTCATAATCCAATCAAAGCTAAATGAACAAATTCATTAGGCCAATTCGCAAACCACAGTTCACAAACCATGTGAGCATGCGAGCTCACAGTCCCAGATCTGCGTCTGAGGGGGCCCCGCACTCGGAACACAACCCTGGGTGCAGGACACACCGAGAGGAGGACTGGATTCACATCATTTGCAGCACGACACTGCTCTCCAGTGTGTACGTAGAATTGTTTTAATACCAGCACATTTCCCTTTTTATATGTTATAAATGCCACAAACCACCTGAATTTTATAAATTTAATTATCTATTATGGTCCCTACAAGAACTGGAGTGGGAATGAAGACAGGAAATGATTACTGACTTGACGAGTCTACAAACTCCGCACTCTGACGTGCCCTCCTTCCCAGCCCTCTCCACTAAACTCCCCTGCTCACCATCACAGCCACACAGGATCTCTCCTCCCCATAAACTCTGTACTTCTTGGCAGCCCCTGGCCAGGTCTAACCTGTTGAAAGCCCTCTGTCCCAGTGACTGCAGGCTCCATGAAGGCAGGGCCACTCTGCACTGCCCCTGCACTCCCAGTGCTGACTAGCTGACAACACTCCAACCTGACCCCAACTTCACCTCCTTTACCACACTTCTACCTCCAGCCAAATCCCCTCAAGTTCAAAATTCCTGCTCTGGAAAACCTAGTTACCCTTTCACAGTCTGCTTTCTGCCAGCCTCCCAGCCTGCTTGGGTTGCCCACCTTCACCCTGGAGGGTAGAAGCAAGCTGGGGAGCCACACAGGCGGCCTTCCTATTGGGCTCTGCCACTGACCAGGGCAGAGAGCCGGGACCAGTCAGTCACTAAGCTGGAGGCCCACAGCCCAAATAATAAATGAATTCCTGGGACTGTGATGTTAACAACAGAACCTGTCACAGTGCACCCAGGGCAGCAGCTCTCCAGCCTCCCTGGGCTAGACACCCCTGGGATATCGCCTTGTGTGGGCTCCACAGCCCAAATCCTCTATCATGTCTGTCTAATGTGAAGTCTTCAATGTCAAACAGCAACAATGACAGCATCACCCAATACAAACTGAGCATTTAATATTAGTGCATTATGTCTAGAAAGGGCTTAATTTCCAGACATACACTGGACCCCATTTTTAAATACAGATGCGCAGAACATACATGCAATAAAATTCGCATAGACATTATTCATATAAGTGGTATCCCCAAAGTCTGAGTGTAATTTTAAGCTTGAAAAACTATACCAATATAAAAGCTACACTTACAAAACACATCATTTGGTAGCTCATTTCCATTTTTTTTCACTTGGCTGCAAATTTTGCATGCAAAAATTTTGAGTTTACATTTTTCAGACCCTCGCATTAGAAATGAAAAAATGCTAAAATCCCCTAAACAGAATTTAAGAAAATGTCAGAAGTTACATTTACTTTAGCTACTAGAAGAACCTTCTTTTCTTTTTTAAATGGTGACATGCTTGATTTGGAAGCAATAACTAGTAGAATCTATGCCATAGCTCCCCCCCCCCCCCCACGCTGAGCACTGTGGAGGCACAGGGCAGCAATGGCTGCTCTCACACTGTCTCTCTCTGTGGACATCTGGAGAGGACACTGGCTTGCCCGACACTGCACCACCCAAGAAGAATCTTCTGCTTCTGCTTGCTCTCCACGGTGTGAGGGGGAGGTGTGAAGTATTTCAGGAACGATGCTCTCTTCTTACTGCCAACAGTCACAGGTAAAACCAATCTAAGTGAGTGTTCCCGTCCATCCATTAACCTTTCAGCTGCAGTGGGGGCAGCTTCTCAGGTCCGTCCATCACCCTGTACCTGCAGGATGCTGGCTCAGATCACTTCCCCCTTGAATCTCCACTAGCTCTATTACTCCCCCATCAGATGACCATTCAAAGCTTGAAATCCTACGTCATGAATCAACTGTCCTGGGGGAAAGCTGCTCCCATTCAGTCCACTAGAAGCAAGACTCTCAGTAAGCTGGGCTATGCTTCAATGGCCGTGCTCCCAGTGAATTTCAGGGATTAATACCGATTATGAAGATTAAGGAATGCAAAGAAACCTGCAGATGACTTACATAGGATAAAGTTATTCCAAAAATATTTTTGTTAGCTAAGACTTTCAAACCATACTGTTTGGGATAACTCATCCAAAAGGCTAAAACCGTGACCATCAGAGTAATCAATATTCTAAAAAGAAAAAATATCTACAAAAACACAATGAATTCCTATCAGTCTTGTCAAGATTCCATTCTGAATTCCATCCAAGAGTGTATTCTAACAAAGTACCCAAGTCTGACAAGCTCTCACACCAGTTCTCTGCGTCTGGGGTGAGAACACACTCCTTGTCTATGTTTCTTTGGCAGAAAAGACTTTTCCTCAAAGTGATCAACCAATCAATCAATGGCTCCAGAAAAACCTACCTGCACCACATCCCCGAGTTCTGATCATAATCAGTGTGTCCTATACTGGAGGGGGGCGGGGGGGCTGGAAGTGTGCGGTGTGGGAGCACAGAAGTCCTTGGAGGCCCTGAGTGAAGACTACCAGCTGCTGTGTACCCACAGTCCCAAGAAGCCAGACACAACTGCCTGCTTTAGCTAGATTCTGTTAAACCAGTACTAATTAGAATGGAAATGCAAAGACTGAAATAATGATTCCTTATCCTAAGAACAGATTCCACATGAGCAGAGAAGCAGGGAATAAGCAGCAGTAAGTGTTTGAGAGTGGACGGTTGGAAGGAAAACCTCGACCGAAAATGACCCGCAATGGCCCTGAACCTGCTGCCGAAAATGCCCCTGATGCATATTTATTAGGTCTGTTACCCAAGAGTTGGCATGCCACAGTGTTTCCCACCATCATTAGCAGGCATTAATGACCACAGCCTTTCAACGCCACCCTGGCGCACGGCAATGCCGCAAAGCAGCTGGCGGGCCCAGCACAGATGGCCCGCTTCCCTCCAAGCCGGGCTTTCTGCAGGTGACAACCCTTGAGCTCATTCACTCAAGAAGCTCTGTGAGTGCCCACTGAGCACCCACCGGGGCTGGGGGGTCCCTGATGGAGCATGGAGGGAAGGTCCGTCCTTGAACTCTGGTGGAGCGCTACCACCACACTGGGTACAGGCTAGCAGCAAGGGTACTGAACCGTGTTCGTGTCTAGGAATGTTAAATAGCTGTCTTTATCTTTGTCTTGTTTACACCTCTGTTTTCTCTTGGGTAAATTGCTTATGTCCTAGGATTGCCTCCTTAACTCAGAATTATTTTCCTGTGAGAGCAGAACCCACTCAAGGTGGCTTAGACAGAAAAAAGCAAATAAAAAAGTGAAAAAGGTAGAGGCTCTTCAAGGACACAGGGTTGTTTTCTCACGCAAGCTTTTCCTGATTATCCTGTCTCGAAGGGCCCCCACCACCTCACCCCCTCCACACAATCACTCTCTTCCCCCTTATTCGGCTTTGTTTTCCCCACAGCACTCTCTGAAATTCCAGTTACTTATCTACCTGCTTGCTGGCCAGTCTCTCCCACAGAAAGGTTGAGCCCCGCGTGAGGCAGCAGGTGTATCCAGAGCAGGAGCAGTGCTGGTCCGCAGCCAACACTTCCTGAGTCACATGCAACTGGGGCTCAAGAGGAACCTGAGCCAGGAATTGGGAGCAAAGAGCTGCCCTCTGGCTCATACCCCACTCTGCTGTGGTGGCTCCAGCCTCAGTTTCTCCTTCTATCTCCACTAGAGGGCTTTCTCCACTCCTATCTCATACCTGAAAACCTGCAAGTCCCCTGTGCCACTTGGATAAAGCCCAAAACCCTCCCAATAACATATGGTCTAACCTCAGCACTCACATTTCATGTAATGGCTCTTTTCTACCCCTACGGAGCTTTTCGGTCTCTCAAAGGAGCCATGCACGCCCATCTCATAAGGGCTTAGTATATGCTGCACCCTCTCCCCAGGACATTCTTCCCCTGCCACGTCAGTCCTGGCACAGGGTGCCCACCCTGGCAGCCTCCTCATATGCAGACGAAGGTGCAAGCTCTGTTGCAGCAGGGCCCATGTCGATCTTGTTCACCTGCGCCTTCCTTAGGGCAGCCCACAGCTCCTGACACGAGGCAGGTGCTCAAACATTTGGGGATAAATGAGCTGTGTATTTGTAATAGTTGTTCACTGTGGCAAGAATGAGACAGCAATTCACGAGGGGTAGGGACATGTCTGCCCTATCCTAGCTGTATTCCCCATGCCTGAGAGAACAGCCATCAAATAAATATTTGCTAAATAAATAAATGCCTGGTTTGTCTGACAAAACTCCACCCCTTTCTCCCACTCTTGAGAAAAATTATCAGACTGCAAGTGGGTGAAAAATGGCGAGATGCTCGGGGCATCTCTGAGCCACCTGAAAGAACCGCACTTTATTACTTGTGATCACTGGTCACACACCTCAAGACTCATCACCACATGTGAGGTGGCTAAGTGGGTGGTGGAGAGCAGATGATTTAGACAAAGCTTAAAAATATGAAGCACTTTCTAGTCCTAGTATTTAATTTTCCAGGAGATGAAGGTAATAATAAACTCAGTAAGAACAAATAATTGAATTATTCTAACTTTTCCTTTTCTTTTTATGAAATAGACTTCTACATACCCCAGGAGAAACCTTTAATTAAACTGAAAAGGTGAACCTTTTCACGGTTATTTTTCTCACATACAAATGAGGCCCACCAAGTTGCTGCTGTCAGAAGCCAAAAAGCCCCACAACTGACTTCAGGAGGCCACACTGCAACCTGCCAGGCAGACAGAAAACCAGCAAACCAGCACTCCCATGTGACTCTCTGGTCTCTCTGAAATATAGCAACTGTTTTTTTCTGTTTTGTTCTTTTGTATGTAAATATTTTATCTTTGGACAAAATGTTTCATGAAATTGCTAAAATCCAAATCAAGCTAGTTTTATTTTTGCTTATACAAAGCATCCCTAAATGCTAATAGCATGATGAAATACATCCACAAATAAAAAGTACTAATAAAGGTTTCTAGTCTTGGTGTGTTTAAGAGTGAAACAAATAAATCTCAGAAAGCCAGACTAGAAACCACAAAACAACACAGCCAGCCACATACTCCAAACAAGGCTAAAGTTAGTAAAGGAAAATATAGCAACCCAAAGCCAGCACCATCGTAGCCCTTAGTAGCCTCCAGAATTAGACACTACACAGCAGACCTGAGTTTTTTAAGATTACCCACATGTGGCACGACAGCAAAGATGCTATTTTCTAAAATTTTAAAAAAGTTCGAAGACCTTTTAGTCTACAAAAGATACCAGTGTTTGATGTCTTTGGATCCAAATTAGAGGAAAGAATAAGAAAAAGAAAAGTGGCTGGGCCCTGGTAACTCAGTGGTTAGGGCGCTGGCCACATGCTCTGGGGGTGGTGGGCTCAAACCCAGCCCAGGCTTGCCAAACAAAAAAAGAAAGAAAGAAAGAACTGGGCGTGTGGCAGGCGCCTGTAATCCCAGCTAATGGGGAGACTGAGGCAGGACAATCACTTGAGCCCAAGAGTTGGAGGTTGCTGTGAACTATGACACCATAGTACTCACCCAAGGGCGACAAAGAGAGACCCTGTCTCAATTTTAAAAAAAAGGAAAGAAAGAAAGAAAAAAAAGGAAAAATAAGTGTCAGTATATTTTAAGGTTTCTTATTACTACCAAAGGGAGAGGCAGTCAAGGCAAAGTACCAAGGTTACAACCACAACAACAAAAGAAATAACGCAGAAATTGGGATCCACTTTTTTAAATAATAAAGACCATAAACTTTTCAATCAATAGTACTATTTGTCTTCTCAAATAGAATGTGCATAAAAAGGCTGGTACGAACCCTCATTTGTACAGCTTAATTAGTTGCCACTAAGATTCTTCATTTCTCAGTCTTATTTATCAGCCCTCATTTGGAGAGATTCTTAACCTGGTTTTGAGGCCAAAAATCCCTTTGGCAGTCTGGCGAAGCCTACTGACCCCTTCTCAGACAAAAGTTTTTGAACAGATAAAATGAAATACAAAAGATTACAAGTGGAATCAGTTATACTCAATTATCAAAACAGTCTTAATGGGATCAGACACATACTCTTGTATTAATACATTAAATGGCAAATCCAGCTAGCAGGTCTTTGTGTTGGCTGCACACATAATTAATTGAGTGCAAAGTTAAATTTCAGTTTGATTATCATGAAAATAAAGGGGTATTTCCACATCCAAGTTCTAGAACTTCCCAATGGCCCCTAGGTTGAGACCCCTGCTTGAGAAAGGCAATAAAAATAGATTTTGTGAAGCAGCAAATGAAAAATAAAGCCTTGCAAAATGCATTACCCATTCAACTGTGAGGTGAGAGAAACAGAGTAAGCAACATCTTTCTAAAAATCATGATCGGCCCTTAGTCAGCAAAAGAGCCACACATTTCAAACTGAATCCAGAAAGGGTGCTTCTAGGAACTGACAGCACAGATGGAATCTGCCCTAACGTGGGGACACAGTAACACAGTTACCCAGCACAGCCCAGGTCAGCTATTAACTTGAACCCATCTCCTTTCTTTCAGAAGCCTCAGGTTCTTCATGGAAAAAATACAAGGGCTGGACACATACCAGGCCTTTTAGGCCCCGAACAGTCCTAAATTCCACCATCACATTATTTCCTACATATACTGGTTATTTTAGCCTGATTACCTTAATTTCAGAATTAAGAAACGCAATAACCTCTCTTAAACTGGGAAGAGAAAGTTTTACACTCAATTTGAATACCCTTGGGTACAACCTAGCACCAAGGGGTCAGATCTCTGTGTAGGTATGTGTGTGTATACCATTACAACATTAAACATTACAACATTAAAAGTTCATTTTGTGCTTGTCTACTCCATAAAAAGCAATCACACATTGGTCTAGTCTGCTATAAAGACACAGGATGTTTAGTTCTTGTTTGAATTTTAGCATCATCACTTTAAGAATACACAATATCAACAAATGTCAGGGTACACAGGATGTGCTACTCAACTATACATTTTCCACATTTGTGCAAAAACGAGAATTACAGAGCACAGACAGGAACGGCCCTGAAGACTACCTAATCTAACCATAATTAAGGAACTTAGAAAGGGAAGAACTAAACCAAAATCACAAAGTCAGTAGACAAGAGAACAGGACTTAAATCAAGGTCCCTGACTGTGAAATTCATGCCCTTCACACTGTCCTAAACTGCCTGCCTTGCAAACCCTGAGCAAATTCTCCAACTTTAAAATGTTAGCCAAGCTTGAAATTAATAGCAAAAAAGACACCAGTCATTTTCTCCATCTTCAGCACAGCAGTTAGTTATGTCTATGATACATTAACTGGCTAGAACCATAAAAGAATCAAATTCACTAATTTGCCCCCTAAAATGCTGCGTGACATTCTCTTAATAATACTGTGTAACAAATGAAAAGATGTAGAATTGTGTACATGAATATAGACATCAGCTCTTCAGTCTGCTCTCCAGAATTTATTTCCCAATAAGAAATGTTTTGCTAAGAAATTCAAAAAAGCCAAAAAACAGTCCACACATTTTTTTAAAGTTATATCTTAGAATCAAAAGCTCCCATCAACATGAAACACTGGACATTTTTTTGACCTCAGGAATAATTTCATCAATAGGAATATCTACTAGAAATTCTCTATTTAAATATTTATGTCCCAGAGAATGAGGCATGCAAAGTTGGTATTTTTATTTGAATGTTATTTTTTAAGAGGGAACACAATGTCTCAAGTCTTAAGGATCTCTATAAAAATCCACCTATCCACCATTTCACCTGCACTCTCCATAAGATCAATACCGCTAAGAATTCAGAAACCTACCTTCAAAAAAAAAAAAAAAAAAGAAAAGAAAAGAAAAAGGCTATAATCCACGTATTCAAAAACCAGACTAGCATCCTCTACTCACATTTCACTTCCTCAGGGTGAACCTTCCTGACCTCCTAGCTCAGTGGTTCATGACCCACAGGAACTGCATTAAAAGGTTGTGGCATTAGGAAGGTTGAGATGCACTGTCCTAGCTGAAGAAAGCAATACCCACCTAAAGTAGTCACTCTAGGTTTAACAACTGCTGTTTAGAACTTGGCAACACCTGAAGTTACCATTTATTTTTCATTTGTTTACACATTTCTGTTTATGCATGTCGCTCCACACAGAAATGAAGTGCTCTCTCCTGGATCCCCAGCACCTAAACAGTGCTGCACATAGTAGGTGAACAAATAACTACTGAGCATCTGGCTCAAAATATTAGGTAAGTGCCAAGTGTGTCATTCGCAAGGGCAGAGCACATGCCAACTGGCAGTGCGTTCCCATAGCCTCCGGAGAAGGAAGCCCCATACTAGGACAAGGCAGGGTACAATCCCTTCCAGCTCTGAACACAAAACCTCTCCAGGCCCACTCACACACTGGTTTTCTGAAACATCTCAACAATGATTTCCTGAAAAGGAAATAATGAGATAAAGTCCTGGCATAAGTTACAGCTCAGTGTCAAGTTGACAGTGTTAAACATAGTCTGAAGCTAGCCACACAAACAAGACCAAACTCCACAAATTAGGCTGGGCCAAAGCTACATAAGACAGACTAAATAAATAAACTGTGGCTTTTTTCCTGTCATTCCTCCCTCTTTCCAGAGAACTAGGACATTGTCTTTTAAGTGTAATTAAGATGCAGGCGAGCCAAAGGCTGCAAAACAAGTGATGCGATTTCCAATACTATCCCACTTCACACACTGGCAACAAGGTGAGGAGGACTAGGAAACTTCCGGTGAGACTGTGTCTAGAAGTTTCTCCCAAAAACTCCGTTAACATTATTTTTAAGTCGGCACTTACTTGAAGGTACTCAGTTATCAAAACACGTTTTGCCAAGCTCCCCGAGTCCTTCCGCATCCCACTCCGCATGTGCTAAGCCCACCGATCAGCACCAGCGAGGTTCTAAGTCTTTCAACAGGAGAGGACAAAAGCGCGGGTTCCCGGGAGTGACAGAAAAAAATAATCCTCCTTCCACACTAAACCCAAGCTGCTCCCTCCCCCAGTTTCCAGCACTTTCCCCTCCCCCTCACTGCCCACTTCACCCTCTAATCCCGGGAAGCCTCTCCCCCGGCTTATTAGGGGCAAACAATAGAAATGTCACAGGAAAACTCAGGAAGTAGATGAAGTCTCTAATTGCTGCCGTTTAACGATTGCGGATAATTACTATCTTCAAATGTGGTTTTCGCCAGCGGAGAGGGAGCCGAGGCGGGCGAGGCTGGCGAGCTCCCCGGGGCTGGGAGGGCATCTGCACGGCCGGGCACCAGGGGATCCAGGGATGCGGCCCGCGCCGGGCGTCAGGCCCAGCGGAGCGCGTCGGTCCCTCCCCTCCAGGACACCCCGGGCGGGGGAGGCTGAGGGCCGGCCGGCCGGCCAGCCCGGGTCACAGACAGTTCACTGCCTTCCGGCTGCGGCCGCGCGGCGGTCAGCGCAGCCCACAGGTCCCGCGGCCCGCGGCGGCCCGACCCCACAGCGCCGCGCGTGGAGTTCCGGGCCCCGGGCCGCGGTATGCCGAGGTCAGGGGGCGGCTGGGGTCCGCCAGTCTTTTAGCTGCGAGAAGCCACCTCGCTAGGCAACCGGCTCGGCGGCGCCTCGCTCCAGGTCCCTGCCCGCCCTCCCGGGCTGAGGCGCCGGCCGGACGTGGCGCGGGAAGTCGAGCCCCTGCCCCCGCGGTGCGGCGCGAACCGAGTGCCCTAGCGCTGCGCCTTAGGGTCACTCAGGTCCCCGCCGCCACTTCCTCCCCTGAGTCCTCCGCACAGACAGCGCAGTCCGGCGCCCGCCGCAGCGCCCCGCGCGCGCGCTAATGGGGACAACAACCCTGCCGGCCGTGTCCTGGCCCTCCCGCCGCCCCATGCGCCGGAGGTCCCCCGAGCGCGCCTGGGCCGCCCCAACGGCCCGGCTCAGGGATGCGGTTGCCCGCCACCTTCCCGCTCCCCGGGCCCGGGACCCAGGCACTCACCCCAGCACCACTAGCTCTCCGTATTTGACCGGCTCCTTATTGAGGGCGCAGGGCTCCTCCTGGCCGGGGGAAAACATGGAGCTCCGCTCTGCCGCCGCCGCCACCTCCGCCGCGATCTCCGCCGAATCCGCGCCGCCGCTACAATCCCATCCCGAGAAGGGGGTAAGCGCGCCGGGGAAGGGCACGGCGGCGAAGGGGGCGCGGGGCGGCCAGTCCCGCGGCTGCTCCGTCGTGGCTGCGCGGCTGCCCGCCTGGCTCCCGGAGCTCCGCGCGCCGCGGCCGCCCCGAGCCAGACCTGGCAACAAATAGGACCTGGCAGCAGAAGGACCTGCCCGCGCCGAGCCCAGTCGCCACTGCCTTTGCCGCCGCGGCCGCCGGAGCCCCGCGGGACGGAGGAGGGAGGGAACTAGCGAGGGAGGGGCGGAGGCAGCGAGGAGGGAGGGGCGGGCGCGCGGGGCCGCCCCGCGGCGCGCGGGCAGGTGGGAGTGGCCCCGCCCCCCGCGGAGAGCACCGCCCACCCTCCTCCAGCGAGGCGCCCCCTCCCCTGACCTCCGAGCTGCGGGCGGCCACTCTAGGGGGCTCCCTAGGCTGGGCGGCTGATCTGCCTGGTGTTATGTAAACATAGAGTAAAAGGGAGAGGAAGTTCTTAAAGGAGCAGTTCTATTTTTTTTTCTTGCTTCCTTCCCCAAACTTAGAGCGCGGTGTCTTCAGCCCTGGCCCGGGAGTTCTCTGGCGGTTGACGACTGCGCAGGAAATTCCGGAAGCCTACAGCCAAGATCGCCAAGTGTGGCTACCTTTCCCGGGTTTGGTTAAATGGAAATACCTTCCTCGCTGTGAGTGAGAGCTGTCAGTGGGCCCTCGGACTAGTCTAGAGGTGTTGACATGCAACTGATGCCTCCTCGACCACAACCAATTCATTCAAAGCTGGAAGGTGTCTGGAAAACTGCAGAGCGTAGCTAGTTGGTGCAGGGGCAGAGGGAGTGCTGACGCTTGGAGCACTCCGCCGCGACACGGCATTGCTACTGGGGTTTGTCACCAGCAGAGCTTCACGTGGCTTTTGAGAAATGTTTTTTAAAGTTGTTTTTAATCCATAACTACCTGGGCGGATTTTTTAGTGAGTAGAAGCATTTCCTTATTCTCAGTTCACTGTGTTTGCTTTTTATATATTTTGAAATAGTTACTTCTATGACTTTAAAATATCGTAGACCATAATAGTTTTACTTACTACTGGGTTTTATCGTACAGCATTTTATTGTTTTAACACTTATTAAGTGCTCATAACATGCTACAAACTCAACATTATTATTGCAGATCACTACCTGTCAAAACTGTTAAATATTTAAAGAAGTAAATACTGCAAAAGGCACGTATGTATAAATAGAGACTGGTGGGCTATGACCCAAAGGGCTGGAAAACAAATAATTGCGTCTGCAGCTTTCCCTCCCGCTGTGTGGCATTCTCTGATTATTGTCCTACTGACATGATGCTCCCCATAATTTTACTTCAAAGTAACTGATTCTTTTTTTTTAATTAAGGCTTTAGAAATAAATTATTCTGAAGTAACTGAAGCCACACCATTGGTAAGCCAAAAATAAATTTTATCAACAGTTCATTTATTTCAGCTGATGGTAGAAATTCTGTATTTCAACTGATACAGCTATTCTGTATCTGCATACATTGAATTTTTTTATTTTTCACATAACAAAATCTGGTAATAGTTTTAACCAACAATCCATCGCTAAGGGGTTGAATTCATTCTCTTCACAAGTGTGGGTGTGCATTTTTTTCTGAATTTCTGCTTGATTTATGTTCTCCTCATGTGCTATATGCCCTTAGCACGCAGGTGTGTGACTCTGAGAGAGCCATCAGGATCTCAGAATCGTCCTGCGTGGTGTAGTGCTCCCCTGGTACAGTTCCTGGCTCACCCTGGCTTCTCTAAGCCTATTCTTTTGCTTTCTGCTCTCTGGGCTACAATTACCTCCTTCCTCCTCTCTCACATGCTGTGCTTTTGTGCATTGCATTACACTGTTCTGGCTCCATTTGCTCCTTGCTGTGCTCTGCATCTGCTCTTAGAAAGATGGAAACAAATATTTATTAACCTCCCACTAAGTTCCAAACAGTAGGTGAGAGTTTCTCATGAGATATCCCAATCTTCCACACAGCTCCATTCCAGCTATAGCCTATGCCCCCAATCCCACCTGTGTGTGTGTGGGGGGGGGGGGGAACAGTAATCTCTCTGTACTCCCCCAGCATGGCTTTGAGTGTGTTCATAGTGCTTAGTCCGGTCTGGCTTTATCAGAGTCGCTTACAGGACTTGCTTTGAATGAGTTTTTGTGTCAATGAAGGCTTTTTATGCTAGGTAGCCCAAGGATAGTAGATCAGTTCTGTGCTTCACTCTGAGCCCTAAAAGCTTCTGGTAAGAGCAATTCCATTGATCAGAGTCAGGAATAATACAGGGCCCGACCTGGATATACACCTGAGCAAATGGGCTGTGTGGGGACCGTGGCACATTGGTGGCCCTGTGCCACGTAAAGGGTATCTGCTACTCATCTCTAGCTGATTTTTGCCATGTGAAAATGACAGCTCGTTCTTGCTACACTTAATTTTTTTAAGCCTCAAATCCTGATTATGCCAAATCTCCTGATTTTAACTGTTGGCAGCTCATTCAAGCTTTTTAATTTTCTTTAATACAGTGTGAGCCTATGAAAACCATATCTGTTTTCTAGACTGTGCCCTAAGTCCCCAAATTTGCTTTCTCTGATTTCAAGGGGGAAAAAAATGTGAATAAAAGGCAAAAAGAGCACTTCTTGAGCAGAATCAAATGGGGAGGCTGGTGCAGGGTAAACTTAATTGTCTCTGAGAGTCAGTGGCGTGTGGCCCTAAAGATGCCAACCTGATCCTTTCCCTGCCTGGACTCCCACCATCCCTAGCTAATATTAAGAGTCTGATTGTAGCATGAATTTATTTTCTCTTGAATGTAATTGTTTTACTTAGTAGCTCCAGGCTGGTGGGACAGTCTGGCTATGCCATCTGCCAACTCACTGAAAGCCAGGGTGGGTTTGACTGCCAGGGTTGCCAGGGCAGGGCAGACCCACCCTTCCCCTCCCTGTACCACCTTCTATTTATCCCCCCACCATCACTCTCCAGAGGAGGATGAACCCCCTAGCATTCCACAGAGACCATATGTTTACTATACAAGTAAATAATGTAAGGTTTTCTATTGATTTCTCCCCCTGTTGTGTCTGCCACTTTTATGCTATAATCAAAAGATTTAGTGAAAAAGTTTATATTTGTTTTAACCATACCTTAAATAAAATCAGTCAAATACCTTCCAGGATTTCTAGAAGGAAGAGTCTAATTCTGAGTCACTCAACATTTTATACATGTGTATGTTCAAAGGGTAAAGAGCAAATAGACACTTTCAAAAAACCATATGGTTGGGCAGACTCATCAGTCAGTACACAAATATCTTTTTCATGAAACCTTAGATTATATTTAACTTCTAAACCATATATTTTTGTTGTTTGTCTCCTAAATGACCGAGTAATGTGAGTTCTTTGGAAAACATGGAAAAAATATTTTTTTTTAAATCTTGTCTTACAATGTTCATAATCTCATTGCCCAAGAACAATCCCATTTATCATTTTTTATTTATTTCCTTCCTTTTTTATTTTTAATTTTATTGACATGGTGTTGATACCATATGTAATTACCCTTTGTAAAGCTCATTATCTTGCCTTTTTGGCCTTAATATATAGAGAGCAGTTTTCTCTTCTCATTACAACTTCGTAAACACTTTTGTTGTTTCATCGTGAGTGTCAACATTTGTCAAGCATTCCCTTCTTATGGAACAATTGGAAGATTCCTAAATTTTGATCTTATAAGTAAAAATATATTTACATTTGTTATTTCTTCATGAAAACATATTTCTACAAGTAAAATTATTACATTGAAGGATACAAACATTTTTAGGACCCTCTGATGCCTATTTTCAAATTGTTTTTCAAAACAATTGTAGGCACAACCGTTGTACTATAACTAGTAGTGAGTGAGAGACTTCTCGGGGAATTCTCACCAGCATTTTAAACTTAATACTAATTTGACAGTTCAAAAATTTTTATTTGCATTTCTGTGCTTGCTATTCTGAGGTGAACTGAATTTTTTTTTAATTTTGGTAAAAATATATAACATGAGATCTACCCTTTTCAAAGATTTTTAAGTGTACAGTGCATTCTTGTAAATTATAAGCACATTGTTCTACAGCACATTTCTAGAACTTATTAATTTTGCATGACTGAATCTTTATACCAATGAAACCGCAGCTTACCATTTCTCCCTCCCCTCGGCCTCCGCAACTACCATTCTACTTTCTGCTTTGCTGAGTTTGGTTATTTTGCATACCTCTTATAAATAAAGGAATCAGGCCTTTACAAATACAAAAGTATTTGTCCTTCGTGACTAGCTTACTGTACACAGCATGATGGCG
Organism: Loris lydekkerianus; assembly: GCA_963574355.1. Taxonomy (NCBI): domain Eukaryota; kingdom Metazoa; phylum Chordata; class Mammalia; order Primates; family Lorisidae; genus Loris; species Loris lydekkerianus. Next base: position 28,641 of record CAUYPK010017307.1, read on the forward strand.
TCAAGATTTATTCATGTTTTACTATATGAGAGGATTTCCTTCTTTTTATGGCTGAATAATATTTCATTGTATGTATCAAAGTAGGAGAATTAAGTTCATGAAATTATCCTAGAAAAAATGCTACATACCTTATTGCTGAAAATCACTGCAGTCACCTCTGAGGTACCCCCCTTGGCCAGCTGGTGATGGTAGTGATACTCAGCATGGATACCATATTTTCTTTATCCATTCATTAGTTAGTGGATATTTAGACTGACAATTATAAACAATGCTGCAGTGAACAGATATGTCTTCAATATCCTGATTTCAACTACTGTGGATAAATACCTTGAAGTGGAATTGCTGGATCATATGTTAGTTCTATTTTTAATTTTTTGAGGGACCTCCATATTGTTTCCATAGCAGCTTCATCATTTTGCGTTACCATCAACAGTGCACAAGGGTTCCAGTGTCCCCCCACCCTTGTCAACAGTTGTTATTTTCTGTTTTGTTTTGTTATCATGGCCATCCTAATGGGTGTGAAGTAATATCTTGTTGTGATTTTGATTGGCATTCCCCTAATGACGAGGGACATTGAGCATCTTTTGGTACAATTGGTGGTTTGTATGACTTCTTTGCTGAAGTGTTTCTTTAAGGCCTTTGCCCATTTTGTAATCAGGTTATTTGTATTCTTTCTTGTTTTGCTATAGAATTGTAGGAGGGCCTTTGATATTTTGGATGTGAACCCTTAGCACATGTATACTCTCTAAATATTTTTTCCCATCCCTCAGGTTTCCTTTTCCCTCTGTCACTCCCTTCCTTCGATGTACAGAAGCTTTTTAGGTTTATGTAGTCCCACTTGGCAATTTTTGTTTTTGGTGCCTGTGCTTTGGGTTTCCTATCCAAAAAATCATTGCTAAGACCAATGTCATGGAGACTTCCCTCAATATTTTCTACTCAAGAGTTTTTCACTTTAAGGTCTTATGTTAATTTTTGCATCTGGTATAAAATAAGGCCAGTTTCATCCTTTTGTATATGGATATACAGTTTTCCCAGCACCATTTGTTGAAGAGACTATTGTGTATTCTTGGCACCTTTGTTGAAAATCAGTTGACCATATATAAATGGGTTTGTTTCTACACTCTTCATTCTGTTCCATTGGTTTGCATGTCTATCTTTATGCCAGTACCATACTGTTTTTATTATTATAGCTTTGAATATGTTTTGAGATCAGGAAGCGTGAGGCCTCCGGCTTTGTTCTACTCTGTCAAGATTGTTTTGGCTATTTGAGGTCCTTTGTGGTTTAATACGAATTTAGGATTTATGTTTTTCTATTTCTGTAAAAAATGCCTTAGAATTTTGATAGGAATTGGATTGGATTGTAGCTTTGGTTAGTATGTTAGTATGTGCATTTTAAAAATATTATGTCTTCCAATCCATGAGCATGGAATGTTTTTCATTTGTTTGTGTTTCTTAATTTTCTTCAGCGAGGTTTTGTGGTTTTCAGTGCACAGACTTTCACCCCTCGATTGAGTGCATTCCGAATTATTCTGTTCTTTTTGATGCTGTTATAACTGAGATTTTTTTTTCTTATTGATTTCCTTTTCAGATTGTTTGCTATTTGCAGAGAGAAATGCAGACAATTTTGTCTGATGGTCTTTGTGTCCTACAACTTAACTGAATTCATCTATTAGTGATAACAGGCTTTTGTGGAATCTTTAGGGTTTGCTATATATAAGATCATGTTACCTAAAAGCAAATAATTTTACTTCTTCCTTTCCCATTTAGATGCCTTTTATTTCTTTTTCTTGTCTAATTGCTCTCACTAAAATGTCCATGCTGTGTTAAGTAGAAATATGGAGAGTAGGCATCCTGGCCTTATTCCTTAGAGGAAAAGCTTTAACTTTTTCACCATTGAGCATTAGGTTAGCTAGGAGTTTTACATATTGTTTTTCATGCTGTTTTTCTAGTTTTGTTTTTTTCTGCTCTAATTTCCTTACTATTTCCTTCCTTAGTTTGCTATTTTTTTAATTCCTTGAGGTATAGAGGCAAGTTGCTTATTTGAGATCTTTCTTCTTTCTTGATGAAGACATTTATCGCTGTAAATTTCCCTGTTAGTACTGCATTTGCCAAATATTATAAGTTTTGTTATGTTATGTTTTCATTTTTGTTTGTCTCAAAATATTTTCAAATTTCCTTTTGATTTCTTCTTGATCGATTGATTGTTCAAGAGCATGTTAATTTTTACGTGTTTCTGAATTTTCCAATTTGCTTTTTTTTTTTTTGCAGTTTTTGGCCAGGGCTGGGTTTGAACCCACCACCTCCAGCATATGGGGCCAGCGCCCTACCCCTTTGAGCCACAGGCACCACCCCCAATTTGCTTTTTGTTATCAATTTCTAGTTCCATTCCACTGTGGTCCAAAGAGACAATTGGTACTATTTCAGTTCTTCTTAAATTTGTTAAGACTTGTTTTGTGGCATAACATAATTTATCCTGGAGATCATTTTGTGTACTGTTAGAAGACCATGTTGCTGCTGTTGGGTGAGTACATTTTTAACAGCCAAATAGTTGAGCTCATAGACAGTAAAATCTTAGATTTTTTTTTGTCAGATAAATTGCTTTTAAGCAGAATCCACCTCACCTGGATCTGTGCAATTGAGTTATTGAATCTAAGTGAAATCTTAAATATTTATTTCTATTCTATTTCCAATCTTTTAGTTTCACACAATGCAATGATTTTTTTTTCTTATTCTTTTAAAAGAGGTTTTAACTATTTCAATGGTAAGCAATTCAAATAATACCAGAGTAAGAAGGTCTTAAATTCACTTTCATGCTGTAGCAGGTTTAAAAATAATAAAAATCATTGTTCTCAATTTCTTGTGGCTATTTCTAACATTATTCTCTATATACATGTGTATTTGTGTGAACTTTCTTTGTGTGTTTGTGTAAATCTTCTCCGTGTGCATGCTGTTTGTTTGTTTAAATCTCCGTGTGCGTGCCTTTGTGTCACTATTCTCTGTGCACATGTGTGTTTCTGTAAATCTTCTCTGTGTGTGTTTGTGTAAACATGCTCCGTGTGCCTGTGCGTGTGTGTAAATATCTCTGTGTGTGTGTGTGTGTGTGTGTGTGTGTTTGGGTAAACATGCTCCATGTGCGTGTGTGCTTGTGTAAATAACATTTATGAACACACACAGAATGACAGCATGGTGCTCACTGCTCTATGGCTGGCTTTTTTTGGTGTAACACGGAGACCAGGAAAAGTCTCTTCCTACGGCTGGTGCCAGATCCGAGGGAACAATGACATTTCACTTTGCTCAGAAGGCACAGCAAGTGCCAGTGCCCTGAGGTGGGGATGAGCCTGGCGTCACCCAGAGCAGAGAAGCTCATGTTGCTGCATAAGCAGGGCGTGAGATTGGAAAGTCGGGAAGTAGTGAGGCCAGACTGTACCCGGCCACAGGGTAGTAATGGGAAGATGCGATTTGGTTGTTTTTGATATTAGAAATCCCTGGAGAGTTGGATATAGATGTTTAAACAATAAAAAATAAAATTGCCTGACAGTTTTACCTACATAGATGTCGCTAAAATGTTTTGCTGGAATCGAAGTGCACACTTAGAAGCTACATAATAAATGATTCTTAATAAGGGAATTAATCTTTAAATTTTTAGCCAAAGGCCAGGATTACTACAAGGTAATGAACTTTTGACAAGGAGATAGTCCTGAGTGAGGGTGCCCCTGCTGTCATTCCCCAGTGGGACAGGGACCCAAGGAAATAGGTCAACCTGAGGCAGAAGGAAGGCATCCTAATAGGATGGAGGTCTGACTTGGGAGCCAGAGACTTCCGTTCCTCACTTCATCTTCTTATGAGTGCCTTAGCTCTCCCATCTGTGAAATAGGAATGATAATTTCTGCCCATGCATCTCATAGGATTTCTACAAAAACCAAACGAGACGTGTGTTATAGTAACTTGTATACTACAAAGTATTAATACATGTATAATATTATTGTTTTTTAATAAAGCCACAGGAAGAATATTGTGTGAGGGAGGATGTGGAAATATTAAATAGTATAACAGTAAATATGTGTTGAAAGCTTCCTGGTTTCTCATGAGTATCCCAGCAATAAGTCATCAATGTGATAAATACATATTTGGTATCTACGTGTATTATGCTGGTGGCACAGAGAGGGGTACTCACAGAGCAAGTGACACAGCTGCAAAGGAGACAGCAGGAAGACCTAGGTCCTCGAATCAGGGAGAGTGCAGAGCGATTCAATGGGGAGGGGACTCTGGCTGGCATAGCCATGCATTCAACAGCTTTCTCACCAGTCTCGCCAACGTCTCAGTTATGGCAAACAGAACCTCATAATTGAAATGAGAAATAAACGTAAATGAGATTGCTTCCTAAACTGCTATACAGTAGGATACTGATGGGGAATACTACAAAATCAGCCATGTCCAGAAGCTACAGCTAAAACTCTGATCTGATGTTGCAGCCGTCCTCAGCTAGCCTGTGAACGTCCATTGTCAATTATTCTGGATGCACTCATTTAATTCTTTCATAATCTTTTAAATCCAGTCATTATTATTGCATATGTGAAGTGACTGAGTTCAAGCTGCAAAACAAACGCACAAAGTAGAGCCAACCTAATCTCCATTGCCATGCACTGGTCTCATAAAACAAGTTGATCTGTGATCACAGCTCAGTTTTTTATGTATGCTGGTATAAAATTGGTGCTGTTTCTTCCCTAATCATCTGATGGAATGGAATTTAATAGAATTTGCTGATGCAACTGATGGACTTATCTTTTGGAGAAGTTCTGTTTTTGTTTTTTGCAGTTTTTGGCCAGGGCTGGGTTTGAACCCGCCACCTCTGGCACATGGGGCCAGCGCCCTACCCCTTTGAGCCACAGGCGCCGCCCTGGAGATTTTTGACAACAAATTTAATGTTTTTTGTTTGATACAGAACTACTCAGCTTTTCTATTTCTTCTTGTGTCGATTTTTTAATTGTTCATTATTAAATTTGTTGACATATTATTCATAATATTCTCCTAGTGTCCTCTTAATGTCTACAGGGTTTGCAGTGATAACCCCCTTTCATTTTTGATGCTAGTGATGAGGGTTCCCTCCCTCTTTCTTTAATTTTACTCTTACGTTTTCATTGAACTTAACTTTTCACTTTGTTATTTTCTCTACTGTCTCTTGGTTTTCCAGGTCAGTGACTTCGACTCTTTCCTGCACGATGTCTTTCCTTCTACTTACCTTGTATTTACTTTGTTCTTCTACTTTGTTTTTTTCTAGTATTGTAGGGCCGAACATTTGGTCACTGATTTTATACCATTTTTTCTAATATAAGCATTTAAAGATACAAGTTTTTCTCAAGGCATTGAACCACACCACCCGAATTATGATATATTTTTGTTGTCATTCAGCTTAAAATATTTTCTAATTTCTTTGCAATTTTGCCTTTAGGCCATGAACTGTTTACAAGTTGTTTTTTACATTTCAAGTATTTGGGTGTTTCCTGAGTATCTAATTAAATTCTCTTGTAGTCTGAGAAAATACTTTGTATTATTTTGGTCCTTTTAAATAAATTGAGACTTGTTTTATGGCTCTGCACATGTTCTGTCTGGGAGAATGTATCACATGCACTTGGAAAAAAAGTGTAATGGAAAATAATTTGTTAGAGTGTTATATGAACATCAGCAATTGATAGTGTGGTTCTTACTAATGTTTTCCTAGTTCTCAACTGCTGAGAAAATAGTGTTCACATGTATGTGTTTAGAATACTCTAGACAATTTTATTTTAATTTTGACAAGATTTTGTTCACATATTCTGCATACACATTTCTAAATATCCCACCTTCCTGATGAATTGTCCTTTTACCACTTTTGGGTGTTCTTTGTTTATCTCTCATAAAGGATGCTGAGGATGAAATACTGTTTATATTCAAATCTATTTATCTGACATTAACTTACTCATTCCAACTTCCTCAGGTTTGCTGTTTGCACAATTTACCTTTCTTTATCCATTTACCTGTCCCTTCACACAGATATGAAGATGGCCTTTGGTACAGTGTGCACGCCGTCTCCCTTCTGTCCCTCACGTCAGTAGTAAGGTGGCCTTTGGTGAAGTGTGGACGCCGTCCCCCTTCTGTCCCTCACGTCAGTAGTAAGGTAGCCTTTGGTGTAGTGTGGACGCCATCTCCCTTCTGTCCTTCATAGCAGTATTAAGGTGGCCTTTGGTGTAGTGTAGATGCCGTCTCCCTTCTGTCCTTCACGTCAGTAGTAAGGTGGCCTTTGGTGCAGGGTGGACGCCCTTTCCATCCTTCATATCAGTAGTAAAGTAGCCTTTGATGTAGTGTGAACGCTGTCTCCTTTCTGTCCTTCATATCAGTATTAAGGTGGCCTTTGGTGTAGTGTGGACGCCGTCTCTCTTGTGTCCTTCATAGCAGTATTAAGGTGGCCTTTGGTGTAGTATGGACACCGTCTCCCTTCAGTCCCTTACGTCAGTATTAAGGTGGCCTTTGGTATAGTGTGGACGCCCTCTCCCTTCTGTTCCTCACGTCAGTATATAGGTGGCCTTTGGTGTAGTGTGGGCGCCATCTCCCTTCAGTCCTTCACGTCAGTATTAACGTGGCCTTTGGTGTAGTGTGGATGCGTCTCCTTTCTGTCCTTCATAGCAGTATTAAGGTGGCCTTTGGTATAGTGTGGACGCCGTCTCTCTTCAGTCCTTTATAGCAGTAGTAAGGTGTAGTGAGGTGTATTTGGAGTAGTGAGGACGCCGTCTCCCTTCAGTCCTTCACGTCAGTATTAAGGTGGCCTTTGGTGCAGTGTGGACGCCGTCTCCCTTCAGTCCTTCACATCAGTATTAAGGTGGCCTTTGGTGTAGTAGGGACACCGTTTCCCTTCAGTCCCTCACATCAGTATTAAGGTGGCCTTTGGTGCAGTGGGGACGCCGTCTCCCTTTAGTCCCTCACGTCAGTATTAAGGTGGCCTTTGGTATAGTGGGGACGCCATTTCCCTTCAGTCCCTCACGTCAGTATTAAGGTGGCCTTTGGTATAGTGGGGACGCCATTTCCCTTCTGTCCTTGACATCAGTATTAAGGTGGCCTTTGGTGCAGTGTGGACGCCGTCTCCCTTTTGTCTTTCACATCAGTATTAAGGTGACCTTTGGTGCAGTGTGGACACCATCTCCCTTCAGTCCCTCACGTCAGTATTAAGGTGGCCTTTGGTGTAGTGTGAACACCGTCTCCCTTCAGTCCTTCATAGCAGTATTAAGGTGGCCTTTGGTGTAGTGTGGACACCATCTCCCTTCAGTCCCTCACATCAGTATTAAGGTGGCCTTTAGTGTAGTGTGGACGCCGTCTCCCTTCTCTTCTTCATAGCCATATTTAGGTGGCCTTTGGTGTAGTGTCAATGCCGTCTCCCTTCAGTCCCTCAGGTCAGTATTAAGGTGTCCTTTGGTGTAGTGTGGACGTTGTCTCACTTCCTGCCACTCTGCCATGGCTGCCTTTTGATAGGACTACTTAGCAACACTGTCTAATATGCTAAAACTTTCCTAATATGTCTGTTTGAATTAAAAGGAATTGAATTTAAATATAGTTTAAAGTTCAGTGCTTCAGTCACCGCCACCATATCTCTAGTGCTCAGTAGCCATGTGTGATCAATAACAGCTGTATTTTGGCATCTGCATGGCAAGATGTTCCATAAAATAAAGTATTTTATGGAAACAAATACAGGACGTGCATTAGTCCTCATCAGGGATAGAGCTAGAAAAGGAAAATGTGATCAGGAACTGAGCCAGCCAATCTCTATTTTGTCCTGGGACTGTGTCACGAGTTCTCTTTCTTTCTTGTGTTCTTCCTCTCTGTGTGTTCATCTTCTCTGTCTGTGGTTTCTGTCTGTTCTTTACACACCTAATTTAGGACAGCCATCTTACAGCTTCCAAGGTTACAAGGGCACTTGTAACTAATAAAAACTGCTTAGCCCCTCACAGTTTCAGTTCTATTTCCTAGGACAAAAGAATTTGATTGGCCTAGGTTGAATCTGGTGACCTGTCCTGGTGCCTTCAGCCAGGCTTAAAGGTCTGACACAGTCAGGAAATTCAAACAGAGCTTCTTTGGGGCAAGTTTTTAGAGAAGCCAGGACATGTGTTCCCAGCCGATATCCTGGCTTCTCTAAACACCTCCAAATATTCTACTACAACTGTGTAATTCCAGAGGAGAAAAAGTAGGAAGGTGTGATCATAAATAAAATGTTAACATATACAATTATATTTAGTATTATGTGTGGGAGAAAAATTGGTAGGAAGATAGCCAAAAGTCAGGGAAGAATGGTGAAAGGTTAGCTCACTGGAAGGACTGAGATAAAGGTGAGTAATTTGAATTTGAAGATGAGAGGTCTTGTCAAAGATTTTGAGGAAGGAAGTAATGAGATCAAAAAGACAGGAGCAAAATTGACATCCATGCATTTAAAATAATGATGCTGTGGATGTGTTCCATGTGCCAGGCCCAGTGCTGGGATTATTTTAATAGCATGTTTTAAGGCAATGATTTTCAACCAGTGTGCCATGGAAATTTTTAAAGGGCATTAATCAAATTATTTTCAAAAGAAGTTCAAAGCCCAGTAAGAATATTGTTTTTTTTCACTCTTTTTTGGATCAACATAATTTAACTGTGTGGTGGAAGTTTAACTATAGGGTCAAGTGTGCCGTGAGATAACAAAGGTTGAACAATACCGCTGTAGAGCATCTGAAGGGTATTTGCTGCCTGGAGGGCTGCCAGGGGATTCTACTCCTGCGCATTAGTGAGACAGGATGACATGTCATTGCAGAAAGAATGTCAAAGAGTCAGAACATCAGAGGGATGGAAAAAAACAAGGCAGATCAGAGAGGGACATCCTTTAGTGTAAAACTTAACTTTTCCATTCTGTTGTTTTCTCCACCAGAAACTGAGGATAAAGCAGTTCCTCCACAGAGGCATGAGAGATGCAAGACTTGGTTTTATTGTAGAAAGTTTAAAAAGCACCAGTGTGCGACAGGGACCTGTGTTCCTTGGAACTTTGCCGCTGATGTCCATGTGGCCTTTGCAGGTCCCCAGCTTTTTGTGCAGTAGGTGATAACGTCAGGAGTTGAGCCATGTGTGTGCCAGGCTCCGTCACACAGACTTTACACAAATGACACACTGAGTCCTCACCACAATGGAATGAGGAAGGCAGTATCATCACCATCCTTGTTGTATAGACAAAGAAATGGGTCATAGAGCGTTTAAGATCCTCTCCCAAGGCCATACAGCTAGTAAGTGGTAGAACTTGGGGGCAGACCCAAAATGTTGGTTCAGAATTCACGCCTTTTAACAATATGCTATAGTGTGTCTCAATTCCTTTTTAAATTTTTACTTTACATCGATTGTGTTATATGTATCTATTGTATTGCAATATTATCCGAATGTTCTTTTACATGCCTATCATGGTCAGCAGGTTTTGGTATATACAGAGTGTCCATAAAGTTCATATGCCACTTAAAGTAGTTTTACTATTTATGGATACCCTGTATGTATTTCTGGCACATGGGACCATTTAACTAACTGGATGTACTGCCCTGAAATGACTGAACAAATAGGGCTAAAGATGTTCATTCACAAGGCCCTATAAGGGGGAATCATCGCCTATGTTAGCCATCCCTCTGGTAGATGATGGCCCCTGCACTGTCCCTGGCCATACAAGAGAGTGGCTTCTCCCCTGGTGGAGGCCAGCAATCAAAGGCTCCATCTCTATTTACTGGTCTGCTGCCTTGGCACCACACATATGCATACGCGCACACACACACATGCACACACGTACACACACACATGCACACACGTACACATGCATGCACACACATGCAAGCACGCACACAGGCGTGCATAAATGTACACACAATGACATATACATGCATGCTCTCCACTCAGAGTGGCAGAGCCATTCAGTCTCCTCACTACCACAAAGGGGCTGGAGTGTCCAGCTTCTCCAGCAGATTGCTCTTGCCCTAGCTGCTAGAGTGGTTCTGTTCCTCACAGGGTGACTAAAACGTTCCTTAATTCTAGTGCCCTTCTGATTCCTCACACCAAGGACAAGAGCCTTGCTGAGGAACCATGCTGCTTGATCAGGAACTGGGAAGGCACCTCCGTCCTCTCCTACCTGTTAAGATACCCTGGAGGAATGGACCCATCCCTGAGCAGCATGGATTTTCTAGGGGGTTGTGCAGCCACTGTGTGGGTGAGGGAGAGATGGGTAGCACAAACATGTTGTTCCAGGAAAGCCAGTCAGCATGCAAATAATGCTTTGTTTCCCTGCTAACTCCAAATTTGCCCAAATTTCATTACTAAAAGGATCAATGTCAGTAACCTGAGCATCAAATTATCGAGTTCCATTGCCTAATGTAAGTAAGGCCACATGGACATCAGTGGCAAAGTTCCAAGGAACACAGGTCCCTGTCGCACACTGGTGCTTTTTAAGCGCTCTACAATAAAACCAAGTCTTGAGCCTTTTTACGTGAACTCCAGAGAAGGCAGTGTTGAAGTGAAGGCCTTTTGAATTATGACACTCTGAGAGGAGGGAGGTTTTCTGTAAGTCTCCACCAGGGTTAAAATAGAAGGTGGAGTAGCTGTAGGGACCCGGAGGGCCATCTCTTTCTCGGGAGATGCTCAACTTCTGGTGTGTGGCTGTCTTTATCTTCCTCTCTCTCTCTTTCTTTCTGTGGGCTTCCTTTGTTGGCTCATATTTTCTTCCTTTTCTGCCTTTGCAGAGCACATTGGAAATCCAAACCCTTCTACGTTGCACTTTTCAGCTCTTGTTCCTAATAATGCTTCCTAAATTTCTTCTCTTAAAATTTCTTAGTTCACATTCCTGAAAGAAGGAAACCAATTGGTGCAACACATTGTGTGAACATGAGGTCACAGGTCATAGCCAGCATTGTGCTAGGGTATGCCTCCTGGTCCTCCAGCTACAATGGTGAGGATGAGTCAAGTGCGAGAAAGCATGGCTGTCAGTGGTCGCTCATGTGTGCTCTCTTTTCCCTCAAGTAGAGCTTGCTTCATTAGAAGCTGCTGGGTGCTAGCAGGCACCGGAAACAAATCTGGTGTGAGCAGGCTATTAGGGGTAGAACTGAGAAAGCGTTTGGTAAGAGAATATTAACATTATCAATTTTATATAATTAAATTAAAATTAGACCATTTAAAAATTTTCAAGTGTTCAAATTTACAGTCATTTCTAATCAATCAATCTTTATTTTAATGTTTAAAATACAAGATTACCCATATTTTCCAAAATTAAATCTTCAACAAGCTACGTATTATTTTTGAAGAGAGCATATTTTAAGTCAGTAAATTATCAAAGAAAAGTTACATCTTTCATCTTCTCAAGCTTCAAAAGTATCCCAGCTTTTCCAATCTTTTCCCTGGAGTTTTATTTCTACTTGTTCTAACCTCACTTTAATGTAGGCCAAGTGGTCACACAAGTGAACTACCAGAAACAATGAGAGGTGTTCAAAGCATTTATTTGTATTGTTTAGCTTCTAACATATGATACAGCTAGGGTTCAAAAAATTACCTTGTAATTATCCTCCAGAGATAATTTTTTGGGAAAAAAAACACCAGCTGATTTGAAGATAAAGATTATTTTAGCAATAAAAATGAAGTAGTATTAGTTACAAAGAATGAGACTAATTTTCATCAGTTTTATTCCAAACTGATGGTCTGATAACAATTAATCTGATTAACAATTAATCAAAAGTATCTCTTTCCAAAGATAGATTTCTTTTCTTTTTTGGGGAAAGGAGAGCTCTATTTCTCATAAAGGGTTGCAGCCTCTAGGTGGCCATTCCCACAGGTTGGAAGCAGAGCCCAGCAGGAGCCAGAACATGCACTTGGAGGAGTGGACAACACGAATAGGAATTTATGCTGGCAGGGTGGCCTAGTGCACACATTTAATAAACTGTAGCAGGACAGTCATGAATATTTGTGAAAGGAGAAATGTCTTTGGGCAGTTGAATTTTATGCCCATATGGGGTCCATGTTCAGAAAATGGCAGTCCATTGATGCCAAAAGGTGAAGCAAAGAAAGGAAAACCTTCAGTGATTACTCCCTAGACTCATTAAAAGACCGCCATGGTTGGTGGTCTCTTATCAGGAAGGAGTGTTGGTGAGGTATAGGGCCAAAACCACCAATAGGGAGGAGTAGATCACAAGACTGGATTCACCCTTAAAGAAAAAAGGCTGATGACCATTAGCAAGGGAGAGGGTATAATGAGGCATGTCTGACCTCCCATCCTATTATGGAAGAGCATAAAATTTTAAGATTTCTCTACAGCTCCCTTGGCCAAGAGAGGGTTGATTTGGTCAACAAGGAGCTTAGGGTTCAGAGAGATAGTTGTCTATGGCAGTTTTTGAATAATCCTCTTGTAGATGTGGCCACCATTTCCTTTGGCCCACATTCCTTTCTTGGGGAACTTTTCCTAAGAACCCTGAAGGAAGGATGTTCCTCATCTCCTCAGTAATAAGACCAAAGGTGGGCACATGACCAAAGCTAGGCTATTCAAATCCATTCTTTTAAATATTTTGGAAATTGAAATGTAGAGATTGAATCAATTTATATTTTATGCTTTAGAGCCATAAGGTCAACTGGAATTAGTATTAGAATCAGCCTTAAAGCATTCCAAAGTTAAATTCAGTTGAAGTTATGGAAAGGCAGACCCTACAAGACTAAAACACTTGTAGAAGAAACATGTTTCCATAGGGAATGTGGAGCTGACATCCAAAGAGAAGACAAGACATTATTGGGAGGATGAGGAAGGAGGTGAGACTTGTTTCTTTAAATAAATAAATAAATAAATAAATAAAAAGTAAAGACAATAAACTGAGCAAGATGACCAAGACAAATTATCTGCCAGAAGATATTTGAGTTCCCACAAGTTCCTCTTTACTTCAACTAGCTCAAGTATGTTTTTTTTTCTCGTAATGAGATTAAGATAATTCTGATTTTTTATGTACATATTTTTAATCTGGATTGCCTTTAGTAATGCCTCAAAAGACAAAAAGAGATGGCTTCTACCCCCTCCAGTGCTCTCTGAAGAAAATTGAAGGCAAACACCAAAGCGTGCATATTGTAAGTATTTGCAAAGAACAGCAGTTTCTCATTCACAATGGGGTTTGATGAGTGACTTCTGTGACAAAGATGGAACTTAATAGAAAAGCTTTTCTAATAAGATGGATGGGTCAGTCACTGCAGTCACTCAGCAAATTACACTGTGTCCCCTACATGTGCTGGGCAATGTGGATAGCCCTGGAGCCCTCACAGAGATTAGGAGAGTTATAAGTAAGGTTCCCAGTTGGGCACTGGGTAAACCACACCTACTGTATGCTTCAATGCGCTAAATGCCATAAATGATTTCAGAAGGAAAGCATTGGGCAGGAGAGTTGGGGAGTTTGAACCATACCTAAAAAATACACATCTTTCTTCCTCGAATTTCTCTGAAATGGAGTTCCAATTTAAGCAGAGTCCTTTGAGCAAGTCTGAGATCACTCTGAACAAGTCAATGGACAGCTATTAAAACTTACTATGTGCTTGTCACTGAACCTATGCTGAGATGAAAGAGCTTGGCTCCTTGTCAGGGAGCTTCTGTGCTGGAGAGTAAACAAGGTAAACACAGCCAAACGGCCTGTATATCCTGGTAAGGGGCATCATTCACTCATGAGCTTCCTGTTTGTACTAATCCCTGAACATTGTGTGGGTGGGTCTGTAGCTCCATCTGATCTCCTGTCATTAGTTTATCCCATTAGGAACAGGCATGATTCCAAATAGTGTCATTGTATCTTGATAAGAGTATAAATGACTGAAAACCCTCAACTTGCTTTATGGATAAAATCTAGGGATGTCTATTGAGTCTTAGTCCTGGAAGGCACAGTGTCAGACTTTAAGCAATGTTATATTTAGTGTCTCTTTTGTTGTTGGAGAAAAGGGCAGGCTGGGTGGCCATCTGAACCCACAGGTCATGAGCAAGTTAAAGCATCAGTTCTCAGCACAGGAAACAAGTCGAAAGAGTGCTGTCTGGCACAAGAGCTGAAGCTGTCAGTCACAGTAATGGAATAAAGAATACACAAATATCTTTGGATTCCCAAATCAAATTGCCTCTTTCTTCCATGGCGGTTCAATGAAGTTTCTGAGAATCAGTTAAGGACCCAGCACAGAGGGAGAAGCACAAGATCAGAAACATTTAGCCAGCTTCTTGCAGATGCAAAGTCCTGCCTCAGTGCTCCACAGTGGCCATGTTACAGTTGAGTGCCTGTGGAGTTACAGTTGAAGACCAAGCAAAGTGCAAACATTTTCAGAGCAGTTACCAGCTTACTTAATGGTCTGATAGGGCAAAGGATAAATTCTTGAAAATGTCAGGTATTCAATGAGCCACATTTTTAGAAAGAAAAAAAAAAATATATCCAGAATTCAGACTTACTACCTAAAAGTCGTAATTCATGTCCAGCAAGGATTTACAAAGATAAACACAAATGTTGCAATATGAATCCCCAACACTCCATAATCAAACCAAGGGATTTTAGCTCCTCGGAATCATTCAGTTATGTTTCCAAAGGCCATGCTATCAAGATGCAAAAGATTCCATAGTCCATCATCTCAGCTAGGATTCAGACGGACCCTGTCACAGTAACCTTACGAAGAGGAAATACGGACAGAAGAGGTAATGAAAGTCAGAAGGATGTAGCCTCAGGATTCAGGGCCTCCCTTTGCCAGCTCTGTGACTTTGGTGAAGCTACTCAACACTTGGAACCTCAATTCTCCCTTCTGTAAAATGGCAGTAGTAGCACCTGCCTCGCGGGACTGAGAGAACCCAGAGCATGGAGCACTGGGATGTGGTAGGCATCAACACACATCAGGCCTCTCCCTAGCATGCTCAGGAAGTAAATGTCTCTTTATAGCTTGTTTTTCATTATACTTTCCCTCTTTCTTCACTGGCCTGGAGTAGTTAAAGCACACAGCAAGCACAGCCATGTGGTCTGGGCCCTCCAGCTTTGCTGTGGGGTCTGATCACTGACCTCTCCCTGCCCCAGCTCCCAAGAAGATGAGCAGGACGACTGGGTGAATACCTGGCTCCTGGTGATCCCCTGAAGATGGAATCATGATGATTCTCACCATTGTTATCTGTATCCTAGATAAAATATACACCCACCCCATCCAGGACCCTGTCCCTATTACATTTTTCCTTGTAGCTGTTAACTCCTGTCTTGGGTAATGTGCATTCTGAACCATTTTGGCATTTTTCTAATTATTATTTTTTATTAAATCATAACTTTGTACATTGATGCATTTATGGGGTTCAGTGTATTTCTTTGATATACAATGTGAAATGCTTGCATTGAACTAAGTAACACAATTATACTCATTTCTTAATAGTTTTGAAATGTACCATTGTATCATGCACATTAGGTGAGGCCCCCAAATACCCTCCCTCCTCCCATGCCCCCCTTCTCTCTCCTCTTCCTTTCTACTTTCTGGACTATAGTTATGTTTTGCCATTTATATGAACTTGTAGGTGATTATATATTGATTTCATAGTGATATTGAGTAAAATGGATACTTTTTTTTCAATACTTGAGATACTATACTAAGAAAAATATGTACCAGCTCCATCCAGGTAAACATAAAAGATATGAAGTCTCCATCTCCATCTTTTTATGGCTGCATAGTATTCCATGGTGTACATATACCATAATTTATTAATCCATTCATGGGTCGATGGGCACTTGGGCTATTTCCAGGTCTTGGCAACTAGGAATTGGGCTGCAGTAAACATTCTGGTGCATATTTCTTTGTTGTAAAATCATTTTTGATCATCTGGGTAAATACATAGTAATTACAGGATCAAACGGTAGGGCTACTTTTAGTTCCTCGAGTGTTCTCCAAACTTCTTTCCAAAAGAGTCGTTAGTTTGCATCCCCAGCAGTGTAGAAGTGTTCCCTTCTCTCCGTATCCATGCCAACATCTGTAGTTTTGGGATTTTGAGATGTGGGCTAATCTTACTGGAGCTAGATGATATCTCAAAGTGGTTTTGATTTGCATTTCTCTAATGATTAAGGATGATGAGCATTTTTTCATGTGTTTGTGGGCCATGATCCTGTCTTCATCAGAGAATTTTCTGTCAAGTCTCTTGTTCACATAGAAATAGGGTTATTTGTTTTTTTTCTCATTGATTAGTTTGAGTTCTCTGTAGATTCTAGTTATCAGACCTTTATCGAAGCATAACCTGCAAAAATCTTCTCCCATTCTGAAGGTGGGCTGTTTGCTTTCGTTACTGTGCTATTGGCTGTGCAAAAGCTTTTTAGTTTGATCAAACCCTGTAATATATTTCTGGTGTTGCTTCAATTGCCTGGGGGGGTCCTCCTCATAAAATAGTTTCCCAGGCCAATTTCTTCAAGTGTTTTCCCTGCACTCTCTTCTAGTATTTTTATTTCATGTATTAAGTTTAAATCTTTTATCCATTGAGAATCAATTATTGTTAATGGTGAAAGGTGGGGGTCCAGTTTCAGTCTTCTACAGGTCACCCGCAAGTTCACACCGCACCATGTGTTAAATAGGGAATCTTTCCCCCACTTAATATTTTTGATAAGCTTGTCAAAGATCAAATGACAATAAGTAGCTGGGTTCCTCTCTTGGTTCTCTATTCTGCTTGATAAATCCACCTCTGTTTTTGTGCCAGCATCATGCTGTTTTGATCACTATAGATTTATAGTATAGCCTGAAGTCTGCTAATATGATACCTTCTGATTTGTTCTTGTTTCTGAGTAATGTATTTGCTATTCAAGGTTTTTTTCTAATTCCATATAAAATGAAGCAATTTTTTTTTTTTCCAGGCTCTTTAAAGTATAACAATGGTGCTTTAATAGGGATTGCATTAAATCTATAGATTGCTTTGGGTAGTATGAACATTTTAACAATGTTGATTCTTCCCAGCCATGAGCATGGCATGTTTTTCCATTTGTGAACATCTTCAGCTATTTCTTATCTCAGAGTTTCATACTTCTCCTTATAGTGATCTTTCACATCCTTTGTTAGGTAAATTCCAAGATATTTCATCTTCTTTGGCATTACGGTAAAAGGAATAGAGTCCTTGACTCTATTTTCAGCTTGACTATTGTTGGCATATATAAAAGCTACTGATTTGTAAGTATTGATTTTGTATTCTGTGATGCTGCTGTATTCCTTGATCACTTCTAAGAGTTTTGAAGTTGAGTCCCTGGGATTTTCCAGGTATAGGATCATATCATCAGTGAAGAGTGAGAGTTTGATCTCCTCTGACCCTACTTGGATAGACTTGATCACCTTCTCTTGCCTGATTGCAATGTCTAAGAATTCCATTACTATGTTGAATAGCAGTGGAGAAGGTTGGCATCCTTGCCTCGTTCCTGATCTGAGTGGAAATGTTTTCAAGTTTACACTATTAAATATGATATTGGCTGTGGGTTTGCTGTAGATGGCCTCTATCAGTTTAAGAAATGTCTCTTCTAGGCCTGTTTTCTTAAATGTTCTGATCATGAAAGGATGCTGGATATTATCAAAGGCTTTTTCTGTGTCAATTGAGAGAATCATATGGTCTTCATTTTTTATTTTATTGATGTGATGTATTATATTTATAGATTTGAATATGTTGAACCAACCCTGTAACCCTGGAATAAAAGCAACTTGATCATGGTGTATAATTTTTTTGATGTGGTGTTGAATTCTGTTTGCTAAGATTTTATTGAATATTTTTGCATCAATAGTCATTAATGATATTGGTCTATAATTTTCTTCTTTGTTGGATCCTTTCCTGGTTTGGAGATCAGGATGATGTTTGCTTCATAGAATGTGTTGGGAAGTATTCCTTCTTTTTCTATGCTTTGGAAAAGGTTGTATAATATAGATACTAGTTCCTCTTGAAAGGTTTGGTAGAATTTGGATTTGAAGTCATCTGGTCCCAGACATTACTTTTGAGGGAGATTTTGTATTTTTGATGCTATTTCAGTGATTGATATAGGTCTATTCAAGATTTCTAATTCTTTCTGGTTGAGTCTAGGAAGGTGGCATGTTTCCAGGTATTGGTCCATTTCCTTCAGATTTTCATATTTCTTGGAATAGAGATTTTTGTAGTAATCATTGAGGATTTTTTTGAATTTCTGAGTTGTCTGTTGTTATTTCTCCTTTATTGTTTCTGGTAGACGATGTTAAAGATTGTACTTTTCTGTTTCTGGTTAGGTTGGCCAAAGGTTTATCAATTTTATTAATCTTTTCAAAAACCAACTTTTTGTTTAATTGATCTTCTGAATGATTCTTTTGTTTTCAATTTCATTTAATTCTTCCCTAATTTTGGTTATTTATTTTCTTCTGCTGGGTTTGCAGTTGGAATGTTCTTCCTTTTCCAGTTGCTTGAGATGATCCATTAAGTTGTTGGCCTCCTCTCTTTCTGTTTTCTTGATGAAGGTTCCAATGCTATAAATTTTCCTCTTAGGACTGCCTTTGCAGTATCCCACAGGTTTTGGTAATTTGTGTCTTCATTATCATTTTGTTCCAAAAATCTGGTGATTTCCTTCTTAATCTCGTGTTTGACCCAGCTATCATTCAGCCTATGATTATTTAGTTTCCATGACTTTGTTTGAATATAAAGATTCCTGCTGCTGTTGAGTTCAATTTTTATTCCATGGTGGTCTGAGAAGATACAAGGAATATTTTATCTTCTTTTAAATTTGCTGATGTTAGACTTGTGTCCTAGGATATGATCTATTTTGGAGGATAATCTGTGGGCTAATGAGAAGAATGTATATTCAGTTTTATTAGGGTGAAATGTTCTATAGAGGTCTGTTCTATAGAAGTCCATTTGTTCTAGGGTCAGGTTTAAGTCTAATATTTCTTTGCCTAGTTTCTTCTTGGAAGATCTATCCAAAATTGTCAAAGGGGTGTTAAAAATCTCCAACTATTGTAGTGCAGGAAGATATAAAGTTGTTCATCTTCATTAGGTTTTCCTTTATAAATTGAGGAGCATTTGGGTAGGGTGCATAAATGTTAATTATTGAAATCTCTTCATGTTAGGTGTTTTCCTTGACTAATATGTAAGTGACCATCCTTATCTTTCTTAATCTTTGTGGGTTTAAAGCCAATTGTATTTACAACTAAAATTGCAACCCCTGCTTTTTTCTGGTTTTCATTTGCCTATATTATAGAAGTCCATCCTTTCCCCCTGAGTCTATTTTTATCCTTTAAAGTAAGATGAGATTCTTGGTCTAGGAGATGCTTTATTTGGATTAAGTCTTTCTGGAGTTCTGAAACTGTCTACTATCTGAAGTTCTCTATCTTGCAGAGATACTTCTTCTCTCTTTTAGGAAATTCTTCTCCAAAATTCTTCTCTTGGAGTTGAGCATCTGTACCTTTAGAACCATCCTCTTCTCCTTTTGGAATTCCTGTAAGACAAATGTTTGATTTTTTGAAGTGATCCCACAACTCTCTCAGGGAATGATCAGTTTTTGCTCTCGATTTGTCTGCCTCTTTGAGAATTTGGGAATGCTCAAAAGCTTTTCCTTCAGTTTCAGAGATCCTTTCTTCTGCCTGGTCAGCTCTATTACTGAGGGATTCTACTGTATTTCAGAGCTGCTCAAATAACCTTTTTTGTTTCCTTGAGCTCAGCTATCTCTTTTCTCATTATGTCTGTATCTTGGGTGACTTGGTCTTTGAATTCATTAATTCTTGAGACAACTTTAGACCTACTCTTTGGAATTCAATTTCTATCTTTTCTTCCATTCTATTTATCTTATTTGCCACCCATATTCTGAATTCGATTTCTGACATTGCTGCATTTGTCTGTGCATGGAATCTTCAGTTGTTTCTCCTTTGTCATTTCTTGGGGGGGTAGGGGGGATTGATCTACTCTGGTTATTCATGTTGCCAGAGTTCTTCTGATGGATCTGCACCATGTTTATTTTCCACTGTTTGGTTATTAGAACTGGTAGGGTGAGATTGAATTGGGGTTCCCAGGTAGTAGAGACAGCCCCTTACCAAAGCGCTAGGCTTTGTAATTGTGGTTTATCTCCTACAACCTTAGAAAGTCCCCTCTCAGAATTTTGGCTGGAGATTCTGAGGACCTACGTGGTGAGATAGCGCAAGCTATCAGCCAATCTCTACCCTATCCTAAGAAGTCATGGTATTAAGTTTAAATCTCGGCTGTGAAGAGATACAAACAGCTGTGGCATCCAACCCCCACCCTTCAGTTCTTTTCCACTACAGAACTTCAAAAGTCAACCTCAGAATATCCCCAGGTGGATAGCCCTAGACACAAGTTCCAATTAAATTGTCTCAGGCAGTGCAAATCCTGCTCAACAGAGAGGAATTCAAGGGTCTCCAACACAATTGGAGCCAGGGATCCATGACTCTGCCTGCCAGACTCAGTCCACACTGTTGTGTACTTCTCTGCTCATAGGCCCAGTTGAAGCCAGGGGCCATGAACCCCACCCACTGGTCTCAGTCCACACCCAGCAAGCCTCTGCTTGCCAGACCAGTTGGAGTCAGGGGACCACACCTCAGCCTGCCAGTCTCAGTTGATGCCTGCCAAGCCTCTGTTCACTGGCTTTGTTGGAATCAGGGCACCTTGCCCTACCCGCAGGTCTCAGTCCTCACCAGGTAAGCCTCTGCTTACCGGCCCAGCTAGAGACAGAGGACCGTGCCCTTGCCCTTGGGTCTTGGTCCACACCTAGCAACCCTCTCTTCAAGGGTTTCCTTGGAGTCAGGGACCAAGCCCTTGCCCTCAGGTCTCAGTCCAGCCTGGTAAGCCTCTGCTCTCAGGCCCTGCAGGGGCTGAGGATAAGCCCTCCCTGCTGAACTCAGTCCACATGGGGCAACCACTCTCCTGCTGTGGGGGCCATCAGAGCCAGGGGTTCTGCACCCCATCCTGCCAGATACAGCCCAACGAAGGGTCAATACCGCCACAAGTGTCCCTTTCTTCCCACACCCTCTTTCTTCCTTGTTAGTCACAGATTCTGTCCTGATGGTTGGTGGTCCACACTGTGCCCAGATCTCTCAGGAAAATACCAAACACTCTGCACTCTGAAGGGGGCAGAACTTCAGACTGCCATGCAAGGGGGGAAGGGTAGACTCACAGTTTGGACTTATGGGGGAAGATATCTGTTCAATTTTTTACCTGGTGGGGTGGTATCTAGGTTCATAAGTGGGACCTCCTTGGAGAAAGAGACCTGGAGTTTAGTGGCTCTCTTTAGTGAGGTAAAATGAGAGGTCTTTTGTTTCCTGCTCACTGGCAGATAGCCTGCAGTGGGCCTCCTGCTTGGAGGAGGGGTCTTCCGTCTCTAGTTGATAGGCTTTGTATCTGTAATTCATTTTCTTGAATGCTCTTCCTTGGAGTTATAGCTTGCCTAACTTCTTTCTTGGGTCAGCTCCCCACCTTTGGCATCATAGAGTCCGACTCTATCTAGGTTTTCTTCCTCCAGTCCAGAGCCCCTGCCAAGGGTTGCTAACAGTCGGCCTTTTTCCCAGAATTCCCTCCATGTTGGTATTTTTTATCCCCTCTTATGGCAGATTGCATTTTCTAAAGTTGTCCAAAGATGACTGCGAGGGTGCCTTTTGGTTCACTTGCATTCCTACTAGGTCACCCATCGTTTCCCATCAGCAGGTGGTATCACCCTCGCCTCGAATCTGGCTGGGCTGTTGGCTGCCCTGGTCAGGGGGCTGTGGCAGCCATGCCCCTCCACCCTCTGCTAGAACCCTGGCTTGGAGCCCGCAGCCTTCGAGGAAGCTGAGCCCTGTGGAGAAGGATGGGGTGCTCCTGGGCAGCCCCCTGCAGTCACCTGGGCACCTCAGCATTGGGTGCAGGCATGCGGCCTCCAGAGGTCAGCCTCAGTGTTGGGGCTTTTGCGCTCGTGGAGTGGAGTCAATACTTTCCTTTGTGCTCTGTCCAAATTCCAGGTCTGCAGAATCTATGAGCATGTTAAAATGATGGTTGTTTAAACTGACATATTTTGGGAGTTTGTTAGGCAGTATTAGTATCCGGAACACTTTCTTTCAAAGAGAAAGGCATATTATTTTAGAGTTTTTTATAGTTAACCAGTGAAAAAATTATTTTTTTCATGAACAGAAAATATGGCCCTCTTCATAATTATTCATGAGAATGATTTGAAGAATAGACATTTTAAATTATATATTTCTTTTATGAGTAGATGGGCAAAGCCTGGAACTGGTGTTTGTAGATTTTATGTCAAAAAGTTTGCATGGTTTTCCTCCTCCAACACGGGTAAGATGATCAGTTACTTTTCCAGAGCTAGAGTTCCCAAAAAGAATTTTCCTTTTAACCAGAGCAACAACAGTCTCTCTGAAAAAAAAAAAAAAAAAAAACATGTGGAAATGTTCAAACAGCTGTATTTAATTATTGCTAAGCATTTTAAACAGCTAGTGCTCTCAGATTCAGAATTATGCTCAGCAACTTTTTAAAGTGGTAAAAGGGTGTCTGTCAATCAGTATTTACAAGAGCATTTGAGTATCTGTTAGCCAGTTGCCGTTCTCATTGTGGTGTCACTGTGGAGAGGCTAGTCTTATATTTGTAAAAAGGTAAAACTTGTGGCTAGGTATGCAAGACACTCAAAAACAGGATTTGCTCGGTGGTTTTTTTTTTGATTTTTTTTTGTAGATTCTGGATGTGGACCTTGCTATGTTACCAGACTGGCTTGAACTCCAGGCCTCAAGTGATCCTCCCACCTTGGCCTCCCAAAGTTCTGGAATTATAGGTGTGAGCTTTCACACCCACACTGCTCTGTGTCAAACAAGGACACTGCATCCCTTTGCTTAAAGGAAACTTTCCTGAGAACAACCATCTGTCACGTGTGTGTGTGTGTGTGTTTCAAGCTATCCTGATTTCAAACTAGGCATTCTAGTAAAAGCTGACCCAGAACATTCCAGTGTTGCAGCTTTCTACCTTCTTGTAGGCATACCCATTTTGTTTGATCAGAGATTGAGAGAGAAGCTGTTTGAGAGGATATAACGCAGACACCAGGACAGGGAAGAGCTTTAGAGTCCAGGGCCCCCTTCCTAAGATGCTCTTTGGATTTCAAAGTTACTCCAGGTGTGCTAGGAGTAGGCAGAGGTGTCAGAGTTAATAAAAATACCCTGTAGATAACCGAAGTCCTGCCAATGGACTTTGCAGAAGTGAGCTCCTGATGGGGTTGCATGTTGTCAATTTAAGAGTGCTTAGTCTGGGCAGGGTGAAGGAGTGAGAATTGTTGGGCTAATGGGCTCCTGAATGCAGAGATGCCTCTGCTTCCTGCTCGTCACAGAGAGACACTTCCTCGCCAACATATAAACTGTGTGAAGGACATCCCACCTGCTGCAGCGCCCAGGTACAGGTACCCTGTGCTCTTCAGGGAGACCACTGAATCTCATTTCTGCTTATGTAACCAACTAAACCCAACATACGGGTGACACAAGTGTGCCAAAGTGGCACTCAAGGGATTTTCTGTGCCATGACAGTAGCACCCACCAGGCCCCTGGCAAGGCAGTTGAGGAGGCATGGTGTGTTTTTAACTTCCCTTTCCACATCCTTCCTCCAGTGCCAGGGCAGTCCCAACTTCTGTCCTGACCCTTGATTTACCAGCATTAGTGCTCCATCCTCATCTACCTTCCTCCAAGTGTCCAAAGCCCTGGGCTGTACTCCTTCACTTCTCAGCAGGGCATTCCACTTACTATTCTTTGCACAAATTTGTTACCAGGTTAGACTAACTCACAGTGAGCTGTGCGAGACCAAATTACCTTGACACTTAGAAATCCAGCACAGTGGGTTGAACCGTGCACCACTCCCAAAAAGACATGTTGACGTCCTGGCCCTTGGTATCTGTGCATGTGATCTTACTAGGGAAAACAGTCTTTGCAGAAGTAATTAAGTGAAGGATCTTGAGACGAGGTCACTCTGGATTAGGTGAGGCCTGAATCCAATGACAAGTGTGCTTATAAAAAGCAGAGGAGACAGACACATGGTGGAGAGGGACAGGTGAAAGCAGAGACTGGAGTTATTCAGCCAGAAGCTAAGGAACATCTGGAACCACCAGAGGCAAGGAAGGATTCTCCCTAGAATTTTCAGAAGGAGTGTGGCCCCACCAATACCCTGTAACAGAATAAATTTCTGTTAAAAGCCAACAAGTTTGTGATAGCTTGTTTTGGCAGCCCTAGAAATGAGTATGTGCAGTAATCCAACCACTACCATCTACGGGCCTCCAGCGTGGACTTGCCTATCCATTACTCCAGACGAGGGCAGAAGTGGATACCTGGTCTCACCTTGACAGATGCTTGAAGCTCAGAGAAGTTCCGTGTCCTGCCTCTGACCCCAAGGCAAAGGCCCTGTCAATCTGTGCCTTTCATCCTGAAGCTGCCCTGAGGAATTGTCATGGTTGGTTTTATTTCTGGAGAGGAGCCTGTTGTCCTTCCTCTTCTTCCTTCTCGTGCCCTCACCTTGCCTTCTTGTCCCGGCAGCACCCGCCAGGTCCCTGGGAAGGCAGGTGAGGAGGCACAGTTTGTTTTTAACTTCCCATTCCCACCATTGCTGACACCAGAGAGAAGGAAGAAGGAGGCAAGGCTGTCAGAAGTAGTATCGAATATAAAAACAAATGTTTTCCGTTTTTCCACTTCCCTTTCCGTGCTCCTTTGCAGGGCTCAGCACACAGGAGTCCTAGCCCACCTCTGGTTTGTGAGCAAACACTTCGACGGCATTACGATTCCATCGTTGTCATGTGCACTGAAGCATATTTTTTAATTAAATGATATTATCAAATTTTGGTCATAGTTCCCCATCCTCTAATTTTCAATAGTAATTATGCTTCTAGTTACACATTTCAATAATGTTCTAGAAGCATTTTCTTTACAGTGGATTCATTGGGAGTTCCCTTTAATTTTCCTATAGAAATCAGAAGCTGACATCAGCTCCCAGTTTCATAACTTCCCAGGCTCTGGGCAGCTGAGATACGTGACCATCACTTTTTCTCCTCTGTGCCTCACTCTCCCCACCTGTCTTCTGTATGAAGCTAGCACACAGCGTTGAGTGCAGCCCTGTCCTCCAGTTGCTGTAGAGATGAGCCAGAGAACCTAGCTCTGATTCTATGTCTCAAGGTATTCAAATTTAGACTAACTATGATGTGGCCACAAAAAAAATATGCCATTGTTTCAGAGATAGAAATGCAAAGCTGCCATTTAATTTGGTTCCTCAAACTGACAAAGCAGCATATAAAGACGAAGGAAGTCATTTATCTGTTCCATTTTGTTATCTCCTAGTTGGAGGGAGCTGCGTTTATAGTGGAAGCTTTTACAGCTGGGCATCCTACTGCCTTAAAACTTAATGGAGTAAGGGAGAAAGACACAAGAGAGACTCACAGCAGTGACGTGACACATCGTCTTGTGCTGGAGAGGACAAGTTGCTTTTGCTTTTCTAGACTTATATCACATCAGTAGAATTCACCTGGAAACTGGCCATGGCTGAGAAGGCCAACCATGAGGGACAATAAAGGTGAAGCTAGTCTGAGATACATCCCGGGAGTCACAGAAGAAACACGAAGGAACCAAAGCCAAGTGTTGAAGGAGAAAGAGGCAGAGTCCTGAGTGCCCTTCTTCTAAATGAAATCGTCTTAGTTTTTTTTTTTTTTTTTAAAGAAATTGAAAATCAATCCAGTGTCCACACCACTCTTTACACGTTCACTGTAAAAGCGTGATCACTGGGAATAAACCACGAGAGACAATAGATGGGATGGGGAGTGTGGAGGGAGGAGAAGAGAAACTCAAGAGCACAAACAAGTTTTAGTCCTCATAAAAGTGACTCTATAAAACAGCATTGCCCCTTTAACCCATGACTGGGAAAGCCTACCCTGGAAAAATCCCTTGTACAAACCTTTCTTCAGATGCATCACAAATGCCGCATCGTAACCCTAGAAGGGGGAATTGCCTTGGGAGAGGACAGTGAGGACCCACACCTACTGTTTCTCAGTGATTTCCACCCTTGCACTTAATGCACTTGGTTTGTGGGGCCAGCATTTGAGGTGACCTGTCTCAGCCAGGAAGGTGCTTGCTTGCAGATTCAATATAAAGGGACTCACCACGAGTTTGTTAGGAGCTTAGAGCTGCAAACTAAGCAGGTGCAGGGACCATAATACTTACCTTTGCTTCTGTTTTCTTTGAAGAGAGACGAGGTGACAGCTAAAAGTTTGAAAGGGTGGTAGAAGAGATTTCAGTTGGTTGTTAAATAAAGTGAAGGTTTCAAAAGAAGCTGGAAATACTGTAAGGACTTTCAGATGACAAAAGCCTTGGCTGTAGGAGTCCTGGCAGCCCTTCCTGGCCATGTGATTCTGCAGACCGTGGCAGCACTGTCTCCAGGGAGGCTGTGAGAGACAGTGACCAAGTGATTTCCCTTTGGGATCAGAAGGAGGTTCAACTCCGAGATCTACTACTCGACTGCTGATTAAGCCAAGCCAGTTATTCAGCCTCTCTACCTTTTAGTTTCTTCAATAGTGCTACAGGGACAAGAGTCATAGAGTGTGCCACCTGGGTTCTGGTGACCGGAGTGAAATAATGCATGCTAAACGCTAGGCCTTGTGTCTGGGACATAGCGTTAATATTTAATATTCTGTAAATGTTATCTAGCATTATTGCTACTACAGTTACAACTTCAGCAGAAGACAGACAATCGCCTACGTCCTTCCTTCTTTTAATTTGCCTCTGATACCTACACAGCACAACTGTAACCAGACCTGCCTTGTTCTGTTACTACTTCTGTCCTTCAGAAATTCCAAAGTCTCAGGCCTAATGCCGCTCTCACATTTTATGTCCAGGTTAATCTTTAACCTACTGGGAAAATATGAACCTATCTTGCTGAATTCCGCCTCACTTCCCTGGACCAGTATCAGCTGGGCTTCACATCACATGACCTTCTCGCCACTCAGCTGTAGCTTCTCTCAGGTCTTAGGGCTCTTAAAATTGGATGTGGTCAATTTTGTTACTAGTGGTCTGTAGAGTCCATTTTAAAATCATTAATCTTTGTAAACTCAAAGGTGAGCCCATCAACAAAAGTTCTTGCAGAATTGCTGTTATTCTGGGCTACAGAGTGGATGAATCTACAGGAGAAGTCCCTCTCATAGCAATAAGATCATAACGACTTAATTAACAGGGAAATGGTTGTCTATTGCAAGAGGTTTAAGACTCCTGCACTCTTACTGGACCTTAAAAAAATAGTGGCTGAAAATGAACCATTGGGTGTTATTAGAAGCACCCAGCTAAAGAGGGCTACATATGAAAGCTCCTAGAAATGTAGAAATATAGTAGGTGTGACAAAAGAAAGAGAGGGACTTGACTCTAGGTCAGGCCTTTAGGAGAAGGGAGAAAATGCAAAAGGTCTGTACCTTTGCTTACTTATTTTTACAGCCTGTATGTGGGATCTGAGAAAAGTCACATAGTCTTTTGTTGGGGCTTTTTTTTTTGGGGGGGGGTCCTTGTTTTCTTTTCATTTATTTTTTTCTGGTTTTTAACCTAGGTAAATATGATTAAAACAGAAAAAAGTGAGCAATTGTTGCCTGACTAAAAAATCAGCAAATAAGCACATTCGACAACAAGAAGAAATTAGTTTCCCAGTTCATAAACCACAATTAGAGTAGGGAGGGTCCCCTGCCATTCTTCTCCAGGAAAAGTCAGCCTCCAATAAAAACCTCTGGAGATGTGGCTTCCATATGCAGTCAGAGACAGGCAGATGGGAGAAGGAAGCAACTTCCCCTTGCAGAGCTAAGTCTGGAGCCTGTTTCCTGCAGGGTTCAGGGTTTGAGGGAGAATTAGCTTAACAAAGAAATGAGAACACTTCCTCAACTCTGTGGAGTGGGGGGGGGGTGTCTCATGTTGTTCCATGATAACAGTGTCATGGAAAACCATCCTCGTGCATTAAACCAAAAAAAAAAAAAAAAAAAAAAAAAAGAAAGAAAGAAAGAAAAGAAAAGAAAAGAAAGCCTACAATGATAAAAATAAAAATCTTTGTAGATCATTTTCCTGTGAAAGACCAAATAGGAGTTCCATGTCAAAGAAAAGCTTTTACTTAAAATTCAGTTATTTTCAGAGCAGATGGGGCCAGAGTCAGCCCAGGCTTCCTTGCACACAGAAACTGGCCCAAATTGCCCCTAATTAGCAGGGCACCACATTGTTCTGTGGCCTTCTCAGTCCATTTGCAGGCCAAAGCCCAGAAGACCGGCGATGGCCACCTGAGACCAACAGTCTCTGCCTATAAATCGTCCTGCAGTGGACATCCTGTCAGTTGCGTCCAACGTGTGCGTAACAAAGGAAGTCAGAATGTGGCTTTAGTTTTCACTTATTTTTCCATCTTAATTTCTCCAAAAAAAAATTCTAATTTCTCAAAGGTCATTAGCCAAGGAAATAAAAATATTTTTTGTTTCACCACTCATTTTCCCTACTTACTATTTCTTATTTCTCTTCCTCACAGAAAGAAAAAGGGAAACATTTTTCTCCTAAAATAAGAGCAGAGGGCTCTTTTGTTTGCTGTGCCCACCTAGTAATTTCAAGAATGGGTTCACTTGTAATGGGCTTTTTACTTGCTTTACACCATTTGCAGGAGAGACTGTCTGATCGACCCTTCCGCCAGGCGAAACAAGCATGTGAGGATGGTGGCAGCTGTCCTCTGCGTTTTCTGCCCTCGCCTCCCTGCCAGCTGCTGGCACGGATGGATGAGCTGTAGGGGCTGCGGCCTTTGGGGTTTCATCTTGGGCACAGAGGCCTGGGGCCCCTCATCTGCACCCCCCCCCCCCCCGGATATGACGGGCTCTGTCAAATCTACTAAGACAAAAATTTATGTCCTTTAATCGCTTTTAAAAATGTTCCCACCATTCAGATAAACATTTTAGCAACCTGATGGGTAGTACAAAGAGATAGCTGTTCCAGGGTAAGAGAAAGTTCAATTCTGCTTCACATTGTCTTTGTCTGTGTGTGTGTGTGTCTGTGTTTCAGTGTCTGTGCGTGTGTGTGTGTATCTGTGTCTGTGTTTCAGTGTCTGTGCATGTGTGTCTGTGTATGTCTTTGGGTGTGTCTGTCTCTGTGTGTGTGTTTCAGTGTTTGTGTGTGTGTGTGTCTGTGTGTGTGTCTGTGTTTCAGTGTCTGTGCGTGTGTGTCTGTGTGTGTGTATCTGTGTCTGTGTTTCAGTGTCTGTGCATGTGTGTCTGTGTATGTCTTTGGGTGTGTCTGTGTCTCTGTGTGTGTGTTTCAGTGTTTGTGTGTGTGTCTGTGTGTGTGTGTCTGTGTTTCAGTGTCTGTGCGTGTGTGTCTATGTGTGTGTATCTGTGTCTGTGTTTCAGTGTCTGTGCGTGTGTGTCTGTGTCTGTGTGTGTCTCTGGGTGTGTCTGTGTCTCTCTGTGTATGTTTTAGTGTCTGTGTGTGTGTCCCTGTGTGTGATGTTTGGAAAAATTTTATTCTTTATCATTTTAGCTTGTCCAGTACTTTTCGAAGCTTTTTCTGAAGCTACAAGTTCAAAGTACAAGTAAATAAGTAATGATATGTCCATTAGGGTAATCTTAGAATATGACATAATTAAAATATCTTGCCACTTCTAATTGGCTTTTGAAATTAAAACCTTGGATTTCTAATAGTTTAAATTTTTAAGTAGAGCAGATTGGTTATCTTCCCTCAAGAAGACAAGCAACTCCCCACATTATTATAGTTTTCTGTGCCTCAATAGCCTTTATTTTAACAAGCAAAAGTCACGATAATAATAGTTAACATTCACCAAACACTTAATAGGGACCTGAAGCTATGCTGCAACCTCTATGCCCATGACCTCATTCAATTCTCAAGACAAGACTGCATTAGATGCTAGTGTTATCTTCACGTTAGACATGATAAAACTGGAGATCAGAGAAGTTTAGTGACTTTCTGAGGGTCACACAGTTAGCAGGTGGCGTAGGCAGGCCCATCTGGTCCTAGCACCTACACACTTAACCATGACATCTGCCCACTTGCCTTTGACAAATGGCAAATAAAAAAAGGTCTCTCGAGAACTTTTCAAGAAAAAAGTTGGCCTGGCTGTGTTTGCCAATGCCATTACAAATAAATAAAGGCCGCCCTGGCATGCTTCAGCCAGCCCCTTCCTAGTGTTCTGTGTACAGTAGTACGAAGTCGGCCAGGGAAAAGCCCCTCGTGGAGAACAGCTGATTCTGCCTGTTGGAAGCATTAGAATTAGCTGGAGCGTTGCTTTTGGCATTTTACTGTTAACCAAATTTTTTTTATAGTTGTTTCAGTGACAAATATCCACGCACAAAATTTAGCCATCACTGGCAAAAAGTTTGCAAGCAAAATAGTGTGAACTCTAAATCTTAAGGTTTTTAAAATTCTCTCCTGTTCCTTAATCTTGCCCTCACATGAGGAACTAGTTTAGTGGCACATAAAATAAGAGATGTGGCCAGGCGTGGCGGCTCACACCTGTAATCCTAGCGCTGTGGGAGGCCAAAGTGGGTAGATTTCCTGAGCTCAAAGGTTCGAGACCAGCATGAGCCAGAGTGAGCCAGAGTGAGACCCTGTCTTTACCAAAAAGAAAAAAACAAAAACCCAGGCATTGTGGCGGGCACCTGTAATCCCAGCTACTTGGAAGGCAAAGGGCAAGAGAATCGCTAAAGGAAGAAAGAAAAAAAAAGAAAATTAAAAAAAAAAACAAAACACAACTTCAAACCAAGGAGAGTGAAAGCCAGCTGAAATTGAAAGCAAAATAAAAAATAAAGTAAAAGTTGTCGCAATGAAATCAGGGAAAAGATGACACTGTTTTGTTAACTACAGACCTTGGTTTGTATTTCCCATCACAAATTATTGGGGGAAAGACCCTCATTTGGCTAATGAGGGCTTATTTAGTTATTTTGACAAATGTGAGGTTTCCCTCAGAATCATTAGAAGCAACTTTCTCCTCCCTGCTTAGAAATGTAAAGTCCCTGAAATGAGATAAAGGTCAGCTCCAGTGTAGACTCTGTAATCGCTTTCCCATCTCCCTTCAGGCAGCTAAAATTTTCTTTCTTTATTGAAATGTTATGCTCATAGATATAAGCCAATTTTAAGAGACCATTCCTTTAACTGTCTGTCAGCTTGACCAAATCTCTCCGTAACAGGGCTTCCATTGTAAGATTCAGTTCTCGTGTTCCACAGAGGGAATTCATATTCATAGGACAGTGTAATCTCATGTGAAAACCTGTCATGCTGATGGCACATCCTCTACCATCACACTGTTTACAGGGTTTGCAGTGGCCCCAGCCACATTACCATATTCATGCTGAGGTCCCCCTGCCTCCTTCGTCTTAGGAAATCTTGGCATTGAATAAAATAATGGAGATGATCCTTTATGCAAATGTTACCAGTAAATATGGACCACTTAGCATATGTGCCTTGCTGGCCATAAGGAGCATTACTATTTGGAAACACAGCTTTCTGCCAAGAGCTCTGGAGTCACCCTGTCATGAACTATTAAATCAGAGATCAGTATTCTTGTTGGCAGCTAACCACCAAACTCACAACATTGCATTTAATTTGCATTTGGAGGATAGACTGAGTTCTCCTCCCTGAACTCTGTGCAAGAAAGATATCACACAGGGGGGCTCTGGACAAGGTGGTGCCCAGAAACTGGCCGAATGACCCAGCCCTTCTCATGGCTGTCAGTGGTGTGGTTGGTCTGCTGCAGCCAGCCCCACCTGAGTGCAAGGACAGCCCCATGAACACATTTGCCTGTGGGGAGTTGGCCCTACCCACTACACTCAGAGCTTTCTAGTAACATTAATACAATCTCACAACAGCCTGCTCCTGTGCAAGGTAAAAACTGTGTGCCACTTTGCTGGCTGGCGACTGGAGATTGCCCAGCAGCTATGGCAAGAGTGAATGCCTAGATTTTTCTTATGAAATGCACACATGTGGCCTGCTTCCTCAATGGGAAGGGCTCTCTCAACAGACCAAATTTTGTAAGGGATCCACTCCCCACTGCTAGTTCACAGGGGCTGGACAGAGCTCAGGTGCCAGCCCAGCTTGATGGACAGGAGGAAGCCTGGAGAGCGCTGAACGTTGGCTCGTGTGGAAGCACAAAGGCTTTGCTGATCCTACTGTGTCCACACCCAGGACGATGCAGACATGGGAGCTGCTGGGAGACGTCTGAGGCCGACAGGAGGCCTGAGAGGAGGTCTGAAATGGGGGAAGCTGATCTGAAGAAAGAAGAATCCATTTCTGGCGACGTCATTTAAGCCTGATAAACCCACACATGTAGGTGTTTCTCCTGGACTCTCCAGTCTTTATTCCGATCTTTGCATGGGCTGATTTGAATTACGGCATCTGTCACATACAACAAAAACAAGTATGACCAATACGGCTATTTAGAGTAGTGCTACTTTTAAAAACTCACATGAAAATTATCTTAAGTACTTTATGTATTGAAGTAGTCAAGTATGCTATTCTCGCTAGACTTACATGTTTTTCGAAAAGTGTCTGGGGACAGTAACATTCTAACCACATCTTACCAAACTTAACAGAGACTATTAAAAATAAAAGTTCCATGTACACAAAATATTTTAGTTCACCAAGAGTTTTTATAAATATTATCTGATTTGATCTTCATAAGCAAAATGTGAGTTTTATAGGACAGAGGTGATTGTTTTATTTTGTAGGAAATGGGCTAATTGAAAACATATCAAAAGAACATACGGGAAAAAATTGACTTTAGTGGTCATAGCCTCCTCTACTATGTTATAAATGAGGACATCAGAACTCCAAGTCAAGAGCCTTACTTAACCTTCCATAGCTAACTATTTAATTAATATTTTTGGAAAACAACTTTCTTGAATTTCTTTGTAAGTTCAGATGCTGCTTTATATTTATTACCCATAAATCTGTTCATACTTGGGTACTTAAAAGTATAGCTGCCTTCCTCAAAAGAGAAAAAAAGGAGGAGGCATGTTTCACTCACAAAAGGAACATTCAATCTAATATCTGAGCCTGGAAGTGTGACAGGCTTCCAGACTTAACAGCAAAAATTCTCCCAGCCATGACCATGACCATAACCAGGACCGTAACAGGCCCTTTCCCTCACTGCCCTGGGGTGTCATAAATTATGAAGGAGTGAGTCCACTCTGATCACGACTTCGTGCTTGGTAGTTGCAAGCACATAGCTTTGCCCTTTGTATTAGAGTTATAGTACTGGGCCTGGGTGGGCAGTGGGAGCCTCTGTCTGGAGGCTGCTGTCAGCATACAGCTCACTGCATTTTCAGTTATGAGGGGTGAGATTACCACTGGGTGATATCTCCCCTCTCCAGGTCTGGCATAAATTTAAACCCCTCACATCACTAGATTTCTGCCAACTTCCCCCCAAACTACCTTTTAAATTATTTGATGTTTAAGTAGTTTGGCTATTAAATATATACTTTGGCAACTCAACTATATTCACTGAATAAAGCCCATTCATTTGATCTTTCAACAAATTTTACATGCCAGATACTAGTCTAGGTGCTGGGGAAAAAGTTGCAAACAAAATGTAACAAATGTTTGACAATGTGGCACGTACATTCAATAAGCAAGGTAAGTAAAATGTTTACTTGTATGTACATATAGTGGTAAGTGTTTAGGGAGAAAAATGAAGCAGAGAAGCAGGACAGATGTTCCTGAGATGGAGAACAGGAAGGGATGAGGCAGCAAGGGATTGTCCATAGGAAAATCTGGGAGAGGAGCAGTCCAGGCAGAGGGAACAGCATGTGCAAAGGCCCTGGGGCAGAAGCACACCTGGAGTGTGTTTGCAGAACAGAATAGAGGTCAGTATGGCTTCACTGGCATGACTGAGGGGGGAATCAGGAGGAAGAGGGGTCAAAAGATAACAGGGCATTATCACGTGGATGTGACTTTTATTCAAGATGGGGTGGGAAGCCCTTGGAAGGCTCTGAGTGTAAGAGTGTCATGACTGAACTTTATGTTTTAATGGGACAGTGATGGCTGCTAGGCTGAGTAGGAACTGGGGGCGGGGGGCAAGGAAGGGGAGGAGCGGAGGGACTACCCTGGAAACTGCCACAGCAGTGGGTTGACAGAGCTGGACTACAGTGCTGGCAGGAGGATGATGTGGAGAATTTGGAATGTGTGTTTGAAGGAAGACCCAGTGGCACTTGCTGGCAGACCATATGTAGGGAGTACCCATAAAACCTTTTGGCTGAAACAGCTGAAGAGGCGAGTAGCAGGCAACTAGAGCCTAAAGGCAGAGCTCCCTTCAGGGAGGGTGTGGGGAGCTCAGCTTTAAACATGCTAAGTTTGAGACGCTAATCAGATATCCCCCTGCAGAGTCAAGGGGCTGGATGGTTTCACGAGCTTAAGGGAGGACTCCAGAGTAAAGGTACAACTTGGAAACCATCAGCACAGAGAGAGTCTCAAAGCCATAAAACTGGAAACGTTTACCAAGATAGTGAACATGATTGTAAGAGTGCAGTGTTCGGGGTTGGGGTTTCAGAGACGAGGAAGAGTCCCGGGAGGCAGGAGGAGCCTGGAAGGCAAGAGAGAAAAGCGTCCCAAGGAGGAGAGAGTCAACTGTCAGTTAAGAAGAGGTCTGCGGTGGTACACCCATTTTTAGTTGTACTGCAGACGGCCAGAGACTGTGAGCTATGCCAGTGGAGAGCTGGGAGGCGCACACCTGCCTTGAGCAGGCTCAGAAGAGAGGGACACAGAAACAACTTGCCGTCTCTAGAACAGCTGCCTCTCCCCAGGGGTTTTCTCCTAAAAGGAAAGAGGAAAACAGGTGTAACCAGAAGAGACAGTGGAGTCAGAGAGGATTACGTTTATAAGTAGATGGGAATCAACCCGCAGAAAGAAAGCTTAAAGATGCCAGAGAGACAGCAGGGAGAGCTGGGGGCACCTGGGTGGGATGGAGTGACAGGCCGGTGCCTGGGCCGGCAAAAGGCCAGGACATCACAGTGACAGGAGGAGGCTGGGGGCTTGGTGGGTACAAGGTGGGACCTGGCGGCCGTTCTGCTCCGTGGCTTCCATTGTCTCCCTGAAATAGTGTGCATTTAACTCCAGAGCTTACTTTCACCATTTTGCTACGTTAAGGAATGTCAATGTTGAGAATTTTGTGACTGGGAAACCTGAAAAGAATTGTGCTGTTATTATTAGTTTTGTGGTCAACTTACAATACTCTGTAGAGGAGATGACTCTCCTATCCTAGAACTGGGTCTTTCTCCAACCAAATTCCTGATACCCAGATTCCATTGTTCCCAGGGAGTCTCACATACCCGATTCTGCCTCTCCTGGGGGAAGAGACACCAAACCCACCGTCTCTCTGCCCTGCGGCTCCCCACTCTGTCAGGAGTAGTACACAGTAGACCAGAAAGAAGCCTCAGAGGACTGCAGGCAGGTCCTGTATCTTACTGATTGTCCTAGATTACTTTCAGATTGGCCCTGATGATTCCTTCCATGACTTTTTAAAGTCACACTTAAATATCTGAGAGAGGTCTCTGTAGAACTGCAGCAGATATAATAAATGTGCTCTTTCCCACTACTTAGCAGTTCAGATTTTCAAAGGCACGCAGGGAAAGGGAGAGGGACGTGTCCTGTCACTCAATTCTGACAGCCCTTGTGTCAGGTAAGCCACACATGGTAAGTGGAGGACCCAGACTTGAACCCTTTCTGAGCCTGGCACTACCCCCTCTTCCACGTTCCTTTGCTCACGTGCCGTCATCTCTGACAGAGATGAAGGACTTACCCGCCCTTTCCCAAAGCTGGCTCTCCAGGTAATTCAGAAACTCCTGCCTCAAGCCCTCACCCAGTGGTTTTACATTACAAAGAAGCTTTTGTTGTAGCATGGGCATGCAGAGCACTCCTTTCTGCCAAGGTCACTTTTAATTTACCAGAGATCTCTTTGGTATACAGATGCGCAAACTATTTGACCTGTTTTCTTGCCGAAAACCAGTCAGGGAGAAGGTCTGGACACTGTCCTGGAAGGGGAAGCTTCTTTGTTGCTGGGATCACTCACTTTCAAATCAGGCCCCCACACTACCCCACGTCAGTGTTGTTTTCCTCCACTGCATTGTGTCCCAAATGTACTCCTCAGACATCACAAATGGACATTACTACTGTTGACAAATGAGCTTTCCCAAGCACATTCTCTGTAGCGGCACCCTTGTTTCCTCAATGGCCAGCACTGCCCAGGCCATGGCTCTTCTTGCAGAGTTCCCAGCCCCTCCTGCGAGCGGTCTTCAGTGGGAAGATGGAGGCCCTGGGTGGGGGCGCCTCCTCAGCCCTCTGCCCTCCGTTTGCGAAGTGCTTACCCTGTGCCCTTGTGTCCCGGCTGCCCACCTCAGGCAGCCCTTCCTCCTTCCAAGAGAACCTTTCTCTGTGTGACCTTGAGGCTACTTCCTCACGTCTTCTCAGTGGGAATCTCTTCTCACATTTTCAAGCTCATGTTCAACCTAATCTCTAATATTGAAAAAGAAAACAGTCTTCTATCTTCTTAAGCCATGGCTGCATTTCTTAAATTTCATTGCTAAGCTTTCTAGAAGAGATTCTGTCACTTCCTTTCATGGCAAGCCATCCCAAGCATCCTACTGAAGTCTGTCAGTTGGGATGCCGGTGGCACCTGGCACCACAGGAACAGGCACAGTCCAGGGCTCCCTTCTGTTTAGCATCTGCAGAGTGAAGAGCGTTGGCGTCAGTCAGGTCTGGAGGAGAGTCCTAGCCCTGCCATCTCTCAGCTTTGTTGTGGAATAGAGTGTGATGTCTGCACATAATAAACTGTCAGCTGATATTGGCTGTTATTCCTCTCATAACCAAATGTATTCGCTCTCCCTTCTTTCATGTAGGTGGCCACTGAACTCTGGTGTCCTCCTCCAACCACCGACAGTTTTCTCTAAGGCCCCTCTCGAGCCTTGCCCTCTTCTGCTGCTCACAGCCAGCCAGTGTCCTCACTTCTGCCTCTTCCTTTTCCTTTCCTCAGTATGTCTCTCCCTCTGTGGTCTGACTCACCCCACAACTTGCATGCCCAGGGAGCTGGTCCTCAATGGCCAGCACTGCCCAGGCCATGGCTCTTCTGACCGGCTGGAGGTCTCTGTGCCCTGCCTCTGGTGCAGGCCCATCCCCAGTGCCCGTCCCTCACAAAGCCTTCCAGTCTCATCCTTCCTAGTTAGAAACAGTTCTCACTTGGGACTCTTTGATCTTTAGACCCTCATTTCTATACTTACTGTTAGGTGTGTTACACCTGCGAGCCACCTTGGCTCCTGCGTCAGACTGCAAGCCTCTCAGGGTAGGCACCATGTTCAAGTCACCCCTTACCCCACGTGCTGAACCAACTTGAACTCAGCAGAGCACAGGAAGGGCAATTAGGGTTTGGTGAGTATCCAAGACACCTGTGTGCCCTTTGATCTTGACTCCAGGTTATGGAGATAGTTTAGGAAGGATGGGAAATGTATTAAAGAGGAATCAGAGGAGGAAAGAGAGTATTAAGGTAAATGCAGGTGACTTGGACCTGAGAGAACATGGTAAAAGGTTGACACTGGAGAGCAAAGAAAAAGGGCCAGGGAGAACCTCAGGTGACAGGGCCGTGAGGAGGGGTGGAGTGGATGGAGTGTAAGGGACATGGGTTCCTCTGTTTCTTGGCTTTGAGCCTTTATTTTTCTAAAGTAATTTCTCTGGTCCTGGGAAGACAAATTTTCACAAGAGCATTTGAAGCTTGTTATTTATAGTTTGGAAGATCTTCAAACATATAATGTAAAAAAGAGAGATATTTTATTGTTTCATAAGTGGTCTTTAAATATTAAAATGAGACAAATGTCTTTAAATAGAACTAGAAAATATACCCTGAGACTTTCTTTTTACTTTCATTTTATGATGAAGCACTATAAACAACTCACGCTGACCACACTGACTGAATATCTAATGAAGGAATTTTTAAATGACCAGATGAGGCACGTGAGCAATTACACACAGAACATGAAAGAAAGAACAGCAACACATGAAATTTATTTTTAATATTAGTTTTCCTTTTCCCATCTTTGCACTAACAATAAATATAGCAGTTAATTAAGCTGGAATCCCATAGGCTGTAACATAATCATTTAAATACAGACCAGATGCTAACACAAACCCTACTTACACAAGACCTCTACTCTTTTTTTTTTTTAGAGACAGAGTTTTCACTCTATCGCCCTCAGTAGAGTGCTGTGGCATCACAGCTCACAGCAACCTCCAGCTCCTGGGCTTAGGCAATTCTCTTGCCTCAGCCTCCCGAGTAGCCGGGACCACAGGTGCCTGCCACAACGCCTGGCTGTTTTTTTGTTGCAGTTTGGCCAGGGCTGGGTTTGAACTGATCACCCATGGTATATGGGGCCGGTGACTTACCCACTGAGCCACAGGCGCTGCCCAAGACCTCCACTCTTGCGATCTCTCCTGGAATGTTCCATGGGCAGTTTTAGAATTTTTATTTTTGAAAACCAGCATATAAACATCTTCCACAACAGGAGAGAAAGCAGAAATTCTCTATTTGCAGCTCAAGAAAACACCATGGAGATGAAGCCTCAGAAACATTTGGGTGATAGCAGATCACAGACACAGAGCCCAGATATCAAGTTTCAACCAAAAATATGTAGTCTGGATATGAATAACCTCCCTGAAAGCTCAGCCCTCTTTGCTGGCAGGGGCTGCAGATGGGGAGATGATCAGTAATACTTACAGATGATCAAGGGAGACAAGGATCCCGTCTGCAGACAGATGAAAAACAAGGAGGAAATTTTCCTTGGGTGCTTTGCTTAAGATGTGTTAGAAACAAAATAGTCTATCACATCTTTTCTGGCAGCAGGGGCTGGTAGTCTCTTGCCAGCAGTTCAACTGCCTCAGAATGCTAAGCTTGGAAATAGCAGTGTGCATCTCAGAGGTTTGCAGCCTTGCTCCTGCCTAACTGCTGAGGCCATGAAGACACAAAAGGTCAATGACATCCTAGCAGCGTCCACAGCCCCCGTGGTTTGTCTTTGCACTCACATGTGCAGCTTGTTTTCAACAAGGTCTCAGTCAGCAGTTGTCCACTCCGCACCGTGCAGCAGTGGGCTGACCCAAATCCTGCCCATGGCACAGCAGGAGACTGCAAGTCTGGGAGTCTACGACAGCTCTGTCCCTGCCCTCGCCTGGCAGCCTCTCCTGCACTCTCTCAGCCGCTATCTCTCAGGTCCAGGAGTAGCGAAGTTCAGCAATAGTCCCTGCCTTAGACACCTCTCCACTCTCTCCACTCACTAATGTGAGCATAGCAGCTGCCTCCTGACGGCCCTGCCTGAGATGTGGCTGCCCCTGGCAACCTGTGCTAAAGATTCAAAGACCAGCGCACTCATCACAATAATGAGTCCTATGATTCTTTGTTGCTATTGACCTTGGGCATGGGAGAAAGGGGAAAAAATAGCCAAAAAACTCATATATATTATTTCCTATTCCTGCCATAGACCATTATCATGCTGGATAAAGATCGGCCCATATGTAGCTTAAATTTACGTTCAAGTATCTCATCATGCAGTTAAGGCTTAATGATGGTTTTCATTTCCATGTTGAAGATACTCACATGTTAATATGAATATCAAGAAAGAAAATTATTTATAACTAGAATCCATTAAATTTTAAAACTTTGCTATCCCTTATATCTTAGAACTGGCAGATGAGATTTTGAAAAACACTGCAGTTGGAGTCAATGTTTGTTTCATGGTCTATCCCTGGTTTAGTGTTTCAGTTTTTCTCCTTTGATCTTACTGTTTACATAGTAGCAAGGTCCTTATTTCTTTAGTTATAAGATCTCTTTATTTAATTTCCCACTTGAAGTTATTTAATCCTTCTTGAGAAGGCACGTGTGTTCTAGAAATTAGAATAAGGATCAGAAGTGCACAGACCAAATTCTCTTAAGTCAAATATGACTGTGTGTCTATATTTGTCTCTTGATGAGAACTAATTCTCCTGCACACTTTACTAGACTGAGTCACACAAAAAACTGACCACGCCTCAGGACTTGGGGTGACCACAGCTTCACTACAAAAGACATAGTTGCCTCATAGCATGCTGCGCCCCTGACAGGTGTGCCAGGAGGCAGAGTCTCAAAGATAGTTCTTCAATGTTATAATCTAACATGTATGTTTATATGTTATAATCTAACATGTATTAGATTATAAATGAAATAAGAGAAAATATTTATCTGTATGTGAGATGTAAATATAAATTTTTTCTTCCAAAAGGAAATACGTTTTTCTGGAACTGTCAGCATCTTACAGTCCGTTGTTTGATGACCTTAACTGCCAAGATACTGCCTGGATAATTCATTGTTATTGTTTCTACTTTTGACACATACAAAACTTTTACTGTTTGTGAGGGAGGAAAGGCGTTTGAAATCACTGAAAATGAACAAGCAAATAAGCCAACCAACCAGGAAAGCAGAACGTGGTGGGTTATGTCCAACTGTACACCTAGAGTCCATCCATCCACTGTACACCTAGAATCCATCATCCACTGTACACCTAGAATCCATCCATCCACTGTACAGCTAGAATCCATCCATCCATCCATCCACTGTACACCTAGAGTCCATCCATCCACTGTACACCTAGAGTCCATCCATCCACTGTGCACCTAGAGTCCATCCGCCCACTGTACACCTAGAGTCCATCCGTCCACTGTGCACCTAGAGTCCATCCACCCACTG
Source organism: Loris lydekkerianus (assembly GCA_963574355.1). NCBI lineage: Eukaryota > Metazoa > Chordata > Mammalia > Primates > Lorisidae > Loris > Loris lydekkerianus. The sequence goes on from CAUYPK010017307.1 coordinate 69,367, forward strand.
TACACCTAGAATCCATCCATCTACTGTACACCTAGACTGCATCCATCCATCTACTGTACACCTAGAGTCCATCCATCCACTGTAGAGTCCATCCGTCCACTGTACACCTAGACTCCATCCATCCACTGTACACCTAGAGTCCATCCATACTGTACGCCTATAATCCATCCATCGACTTACTCATTCAAAAACTTTATTAACGAATGACTAACGAATATCACTGTTGGGACCACAAGTTGTTGGAGCCCAGATAGTTAGTTCTGGAGACTGTAGTGGGTAATGAGGGGGATTCACATTGACGTTCAGCCTTGACAGAGGAGCACAAGGTCACCAGTCATAGCTGACGGGAGGCCAGGGCAGACACTGAGCCAGATCCAGAGGCCGAGGGAGCTGGATTTTGTTCTAGGGACCCAGGAACCGGCCATAATCACACTAGTAGTTTTGAAAGGTTGTGTCATCTGCAGTTTGCGTGGCTGAGCAGAGGCTTGGAAACCAGGTGAAGGTAAAAGGCAGATTCTGTGGGGGTGGCTGGAGAGGCTCAGGCCAGCGCAGGGCAGTGGGTGAGGGAGCGTGGAGGGGGACGAGCGAGGCCGCGCTGAGTTTGTAACTAGAGGCCCAGGCAGCTGAATTTGTAGCTAGAGGTCCAGGCAGCGCGCCTGGGGGTGAGAATAACACTGAAAATCGGGGAGCGGAGCGTGTGCTGCAGGCGGGGACGCCTCTTTGCTCTCAGAAGCCCAGGAAGGGGAGGGCACGCGGATGGTGGGTGTTGTTACTTCACATGGCGATGAATGGGATCACGCGGAGGAGACACGCGGAGTGGGAGGCGGCAAGGAGACCGCTGCGCTGTTCCAGCCCCCCCCTCACCCTCCCCCGGCATTCCTGCCCTTCCTCGGGGCATCTTTCCTCTGTCCTTCCTCTGCCACCCTTCCCGGCTCTGAGTGATCCTGTTGAAGGAAGTGTCCTGCCCAGGTGGGCAGAGACATGGCTCCTCCCAGCTGGGGGCCCAGACCCTGAGTGGTGGCGGTGGCAGTGGTGGTGGCGGTGGCGGTGATTACGCCAGTTCCCATTGTGCAGGTCAGTGCCCTCCCCCTGCCCACTGCTGGGGGGCACAGCCCCCCGAGTCCCCGTGAGCTCCCTGCCATCTGATGTGTGGACCCAGGCAGAGGTGACCCTGTTATTCTGGGCTGCAGGTCAGTGCCCTCCCCTGCCTGGGGAGCCCACTGCTGGGGTGCACAAGCCAAAGACCCCCCCCCCACTCCCCACACCATCTAATGTGTGGACCCAGGCAGAGGTGACCCTGTTATTCTGGGCTGCAGGTCAGCGCCCTCCCCTGCCTGGGGATCCCACTGCTGGGGTGCACAACCCAAAGACTCCCCCCCCCACTCCCCACACCATCTGATGTGTGGACCCGGGCAGAGGTGACCCGGTTGTTCTGGGGTGCAGGTCAGCGCCCTCCCCTGCCTGGGGAGCCCACTGGTGGGGTGCACAGCCCACAGACCCCCCCAGCTCCCCACACCATCTGATGTGTGGACCCGGGCAGAGGTGACCCTGTTGTTCTGGGCTCCTCTGGGGGCAGGAACCCGTGTAGAGCAGAGAGCGACAGAGGGAGAAGAGAGGATTCCAAGCACAGGATTTGTTTTTTCAATTAAAAAAAAAAAAAAAAAAAAAAAAATTCTTGACTTTTAAAAATTAGTCGTACCCATGGAAAATTTCATATAACTATGTGGTTTAGTTAACAAATGGCAAAAAAAAACAAAAAAAAACAAAAAAAACCCCAAAAACCTTGAATGCTCACTGCTCGGGTCAAAATCTAGAGTATTATCAAGTTACCAGAAGCCTGCTGGGTGCTGTCTTTCCTCCCTACCCAACATTTAAAAAATAATTTTCTAGCTTACAAAATAAAGTTTCACAACATATGTCAATGATTTTCAACCATTGTGCCAAAGTATGCTGCAAATTTTTTAATTTAATTTAACTTTTTTTCTTTTTTTTTTTTTTTTTTTTTTTAGAAAGAGTATCACTTTGTCACCCTCAGTAGAGTGCTGTTGCCTCATGGCTCACTACCACCTCCAACTCTTGGGGCTTAAGTGATTCTCTTGTCTCAGTCTCCCAACTAGCAGGGACTCCAGGCGCCTGCCACAACACCCAGCTATTTTTATTATCGTTATTGTAGTTGTCACTGTTGTTTAGTAGGCCCGGGCCAGGCTCAAACCTGCCAGCGTCAGTGTATGTGGCCAACACCTTACTCACTGAGCTACTGGCACTGAACCATGCTGTGAAAATTTTGAAAAGATCATTAACTAAATTATTTTCAAAAGAATTTCAAAGTACAGTAAGAATATTCTTTTTTTTTTGAGACAGAATCTTCCTTTGTCACGCTTCGTAGGGTGCCATGGTGTCATAGCTCACAACAAGGTCAAACTCTTGGGCTCAAGTGATCCACCTGCCCAGGCACCCAAGTAGCTGGGACTACAGGCGCCCACCACAAGGCCAGCTAGTTTTAGAGCTCAGGTCACGCTCTTGCTCAGGCTGGTCTGGAGTTCCTGAGCTCACATGATCCACCTGGGCCTCTCAGAGTGCTAGGATTACAAGTGTGAGCCACCATACCCTGCCAAGTATATTCTCTTTCTTTACTCTTTTTTTGGATCAACATAATTTAAGTGCACTGCGAAAGTTCAACTATAGGTTCCAGTGTGCCATGAGATAACAAAGGTTGGGAAACCCTGACCTGTGTTATCTATTCTGAAAGGTGGAGTTAGCTTCCTTTCTCTCTCTCTCTCTCTTGCTTAAAGAAGAAGTTAGGGAATCATTCTTTTTGCTGGGGTGAGAGTAAGTGGGACAGGTTCATAGGAAAATATGAGAGATCCGGTGGAGAGAGACAGCGTGCATGACAGAGGCAGAGTGACTCAGAGTATGTGGCAGGGAAGGCAAGGGACTGCAGAAGCCAGCACACCGTTGGAGGCTTGTGCTTTGGCAGACGGTTGGAGAGCTGTCTCTTTCTGGTAAAGAGAAGATTTGTGTCTACTCATGGGAAGGCCTTTGGCTAATATGTAAAAAGTGTGGCTAAAAAACTGTTCCTCCAATTTCCCCTCAGCTCATACTCCATGTGTTCTGAGCCTTTCTTGGATAATGCTCTCCACCCTTGAACTTTGTGGGAATGACCTAGGATCTCCTCCCTTTTCCTGTGGCCTCGCGTCTCTGGGGGTGGCTCTTTGTGGTTGGTCCGGTGCCTGGAACCCAGTCCTCCTGACCTCTCTCCCCAGCACAGGGCTCTATCCCAGGGAGCCCTGACCTATGGTTCAGCATCCTCTGTTCCTTCCTTTGGAGCATCAGACACCCTGGCCGGGTTGGCGCTTGTTCTTTCTGCTGCCCTGATTTTGTCTCCAAGGCAACCAGCTGTTGTGATGGTGCTGGGGTGGGGGTGGGGGTGTGGGGTAGGCTGGTAGGAAGGGGGCGGAGTAGACATGCATGGAGTGGAGGTGCAGGAGGCTGAGTTGATGGGGCCACTTCCATGACCTTCCTTGCTGAATCTGCACCCTTAGCCCTTGATACCATGTCTATAGAATATTTCCAGGACCTCTGAAGGCTGCTCACCCAAGAATTATTGCGACCTCAATCCATTTCGCAACCTCCTCCCTGCTTCTGAAAAACTGTGAGTTTAAATGCTGCTTTGGCCATGTGAAAACCAAAAAATTTCTACAAATGAAAAAAACTAGCTTTTTTTTTTTATTTTGAGAAGCTGCAACTCGATGTCTATGTATTCCAAAAACATTTAGCAAAAGACGTATCCTGTCCTTAAAAGGATGACAGGCACTGAGGGAGAATCCTCTCACCGGGCAGGGGACAGTGAAAGGCTTTGGAATGTGGGAACTCGAGTCTGGATTACATCAAATGGCCTTCCTGTGGCAGCAGAAAACATAGTCAGGGGACCCTGGCATGCCTGGGCTGGATGTGAGAGGGCAGGTTGGGCACAGCCCCCACTTTAAGCTAACACAAAGCTTTTCATCTTATTTGAATGGATGGCAAGGGCCACTCTCTCCCCTCATTTGATGAATGGCTATGGCAGAGCACATTTGTCTCACACCTGGCAGCCGTTCTCCAGTTAGTGGTAATGGAGACCTTCCCAGTGGAGCCATTGCTTCCGCCCACCTGCTCCTCAGGCCGTTCACACCAAAGGAGGCTCACACCAGTGGAATCACAATGCTGTGATACTTCCAAAGACAGCAGTCTCCAAACAGTGATCATACACTCACAGACCTCTTTATTAGCTCACAGAGTAACGCTATACTGAACACAGAACTGACGAAGGAAAATATGTCCAAACTTGCCTTCTCGTTTGGAAGACTTCTGAACTGGAGCTGTTGCTGCCCTGCCCCTGCCGTGCAGCGCCTGGGTAATTGCATGGACAGTTTAGTCCTGCCTAGTGGCTACTTACAAATTAGGGTCATGGGTGGTAAATAACCCATTTTTAAGTCAAATACAACATGCTGAGGAGCTCAAGGTGAACTAAGGATGTCAGAAGATAGAAAACCCGGACCTGAGAGAGCAGAAAGCTGAGGTCACACCTCTGTCCTGTTAGCCAGGACAGGACCTTTACTCAGGGACCCCTGGACTCTGCAAATCTGGAATTCCTTTCAACTAGCACTTGGAATCCCACTCACTGCAGAGAAACACAGGTCCCTGGTCACAAGGGCCTGTCCTTCACAGCCAGTCAGTTGCTGCGCCAGGATGGGTTCTCCCTAATGGACCTCAGACACAGAGCAGGACAGGGGTGTCCTGTATCCCTTAGCTCCCCCTCCTATGCGGAGTGCGCCTGATAGAACAGATGAAGAAGAAATGAGATTACAGAGGTTCTGTAATTTCAGTTCCATGGCCCTCTTTAATATGTATGATTCATGACTTGGTGCCTATGGCTCAAGGGGCTAAGGCACCAGCCACATACAGCTGGGCTGGTGGGTTTGAATCCAGCCCGGGCCCACCAAACAACAATGATGGCTCCAACTCCCTCTCTCCTGCTGCCCCCCCCCCCCCCAAAAGCTGAACGTTGTGGCAGGCGCCGATAGTCCCTGCTACTTGGGAGGTGGAGTCAGGAGAATTGCTTGAGCCCAGGAATTGGAGGTTGTTGTGAACTATGATGCCACAGCACTCTACCCAGCGACAGCTTGACGCTCTGTCTCAAGAAAAAAAAAAAAAAGTATGATTCAGTACTATGATGGACACTTGGTTTAAACAAAGTATAGGTGAATTTCTTTCTCCATATTAATTTGCTCATTCATCCTTTGGTTGTTTATATTTTTTGTTAAAAGCCCGTGCATTTGCTAAGCACCTATTCTGTGTGCTGGATATTGTGCCAGATGTTAGAGAATCAAAGGGAAAACAAATAAACAAAAGCCTGGTACCACCCCTGGGAGAACCCTCCATGTCCAGTAGAAAAAGTTTGTCGCATAAAAAAGCCAAAAAAATAAATAATCCAAAACAAGCCAAATATAATTTTGGTGGGTATATTTGCTTGGTGTGGGGAAGTAACCAAGGAGAAAGTGTTCAATCAGCAGAGGGTGTGCGTTTTGGAGTATGTGCAAGCTCTCACACAGGTGGGACAGCAGTGAGGATGGAGTCTGACAAGAAAAGGTTCATGGCAAAGATTACCCTTCAACGTCTTGCAAGATGGCACCCACCAGGAGAGCAGGTGGAGGCTGCCCGAGACTTGGGCATGGAGTCTGCAGTCTGGACTATGGGTGAGGGGGTTGAGTGAGAGGGACAAAATGTCCCTGGCAAGGGCAAGATTTCAGGAGACTGGTTTCTGTCCTTCAGTCACACAAGGTTTTTAACATATTAAACTGTGAACATGCTGTAATTTGGGAACAACCACACCCCTACCAGTGCAGGGGAGAGAAGAGGGGTGGGTCAGGTGGCAGGCGGGTGGTTGCAAGGTCTGAGACCACACGGAGGGAACAGCAGTACAGGCGAGGAGACTCACAGGTGGTGGGTGTGTCTGTCAAGGCAGGGAGTGGAGAAGGCAGGCAGCTGAGGAGCTCACCATCCCACTTTTCAAATTGGAGTTGCCTGTGGACCTTGGGGTGAGAGACCTAGGAGGAGAGAGAGTAGAGGGTTCTTAAGCTAAAGAGTATAAGGTCTATTATGAATTTGTACTTTTCTTTTTGTCAACATCTACAATTTTTTATTCCCTCATGGGAATAGGCAACAGGTCACAGCAGTATTAGCATTACTTTTGATTTTGTTACCAGTAGAAATCACAAATGTATTCACATTGCTTTTCAGTTACTGTAGACATCTTGAAATACTGTTCCCACTTGCCATGGCTTCCCCATGCTGTTACTTAATGTTAATGAAAGCACACGTATCATAGCATGCATTTGTTTTTAGTGTCTTAATAACTATATTTCAATATGACTTGTTCCATGTAGTTCATGTCAAGTTTTTAAAAACACGATTCTGAGAAGAACTTCACAAGCTTCATTAGGCTGCCAAATACATCCATAGACCAAAGAAAGGTCAGGAACCTCTGGCCGAGTTTGAAGGCACCAGGGCTGGTCAATAATTCACGGGCTTCTGCTGAGCCAGGCTGTGCTGAGGAGGATGTGACCTCTTCCAGGGGCTCCATAAATAGAAATGAGTGGAAATGGTTGATGGCAAAGGAAAACAATGTCTGTGCTTGTGTGGTTGGGAAGCTGCTGGCCTGTATGGATGTAGTCTCCTGCTCACAGTGCCCTGGGCTGTCTCGTTTCTGGCTCTTGTGGATGGTGATGCTGTGCACTGATCCCAAGTGGGGAGCACTTAATGTGAACATTGCTTAGAGGAGTTTGATCTGTTGGTAAACATCAGTTAGGATGAGGAGAATGTAAAGCAAATGGCCATGCTGAGAAATTATCCCTGGGAAGGTCTTTTCCTTTCTGAATCCAGATCCTGCTGTTCATTCAACCACTGAGAACAATGTGCAAACTTGGGCAGGGAGGAGACTTGAGGTGGGGTGACTAGCTGAGCCAACCGCAAAGCTGGACATGCTCACAGGCTCTGCCCCTCACTACATGAGGCCTCCCACATTTCACAAACATCTATCCTTTTTTTTTGCCTCCTAAGGCCAAGAGGTTGACCTGGACACTTGGCCTTTCTGCTTACCTTGTCTCACTCTTTGGTTTTGCTGCCTTGTGGCTGCTCTTGGGAGGCAAAACAACCCAAATTGCTATGTGACTTTCAACCCTTAAAAAATATAAGCCCACTTCAGAACATCAACACCAGGCCAATTTCCTTCTAGAAATCAATCCTACTAAAATCTCACTCATGTGCAAGGTTGTTGATCGAAGCATTCTTCATGATTTGAAACTTGGAAACAACCTAAAAGTCAACCAAGAGGTGAATAATGGTTCATACACATTTATCACGTACTTCAAAGGGAGAAAGAATATACCAGCATAGATGGAGATTCCACTACATTGCCAAGTGGGAAAAAACCTTGCAGAATACTATGCAGGATAGAACTACATTTTTTTTTTTTTTTTTGAGACAGAGCCTCAAGCTGTCGCCCTGAGTAGAGTACTATGGCATCACAGCTCACAGCAACCTCCAACTCCTGGGCTCAAACTATTCTCCTACCTCCACCTCCCAAGTAGCTGGAACTACAGGCGCCTGCCACAATGCCCTGCTTTCCGGGGGGGGGGGGGGGGGGGGGGGGGGGGGGGGGGGGGGGGGGGGGGGGGGGGGGGGGGGGGGGGGGGGGGGGGGGGG